>AWOL01S0018686.1:50259-147886 GCA_000715115.1 Nicotiana otophora | reverse complement strand
CCTCCACTTCCAACCAAGAGGTTGTGAGTTCGAGTCACCCCAAGAGCAAGGTGGGGAGTTCTTGGAGGGAAGGATGCCGAGGGTCATTTGAAAACAGCCTCTCTACCCCAGGGTAGGGGTAAGGTCTGCGTACACACTACCCTCCCCAGACCCCACTAGTAGAATTATACTGGGTTGTTGTTGTTGTTGTCATAGCACTTGTAAATATAATTTCACTCAACGTAGGATTTAACTTACACAAAGTATAATGAAGACGTACTCTGTGATATTCCATATTCTGACATACACTGTTTGGTAGCAATACAACAACAAATAACAATAACAACCCACTATAATCCCACTAGTGGGGTCTGGGGAAGGTAGTGTGTACGCAGACCTTACCCCTTACCCCTACCTTGGAGTCGGTAGTGTGTACGCAGACCTTACCCCTACCTTGAGGTAGAGAGGCTGTTTTCAAATGACCTTCGGCATACTTCCCTCCAAGAACTCCCCACCTTGCTCTTGGGGTGACTCGAACTCATAACTTCTTGGTTGGAAGTGGAGGATGTTTACAATCAGAGCAACCCACGTTATCGTTTGGTAGCAATACGATGAACATTATTTTGTCCTGTGATGATAGCATATTGAATAGATATGTAGTTGGCTACCCACTTCTAGTAAATCAAATATCTAGAAAACGCTGGACGGACCTTTTTCTAAACTACTATTTATATTTTTTAATCCCGTTAAGAAAAGTTCTAGAAAATAGACCCTGCAGAATTTTAAAGCACGTTAGTCGGAATTTTGAAGCACCAAGAATCATGACAATCACAAGAATTTTCAACCACAACACGAAAATTAGTCAATATGTTATGGCTGATTGCAAAAAAATATGGCAACCTTTATAATTTTGTGACGATCATGATCTATATACTATATTAAAAGTACGAAGACCGGTAGTAAAATATGATTCGCTTTTTTTATCATTCCAAAACATATTTTATATTGAACAAAATTGTAATTTAAGTAACTTTTCTAAACTTTAGAATTTTAAAATCAACTGAAATTCTTTTTATTAATTCTTTCTTTATTTCAATTATGTAGGAAATGCAAATATTTTGGACTTTAAAATCGATTTAAATTTTACCTTATATAATTATTTCCTTGTTTGAACTATGTAACATATAAAAATTCATATATTAATAACAAGTGGTTATTAACGTTGTCGAAGATCTAAAAATAATATGAGAACCCATGCATAATGGCTGCTTCTTTTCATAAATATTTACTATTTTTTTTGTCCACCCTATATAAATTGTTTACCAATTATTTTACAAGCCAAACCAAAGTAATAGTATTATTTAACTTTGTGTAAGTTAAATCCTACGTTGAGTGAAATTATATTTACAAGTGCTATGACAACAACAACAACCTACGTTGAGTGAAATTATATTTACAAGTGTTATGACAACAACAACAACAACAACCCAGTATAATCCCACTAGTGGGGTCTGGGGAGGGTAGTGTGTACGCAGACCTTACCCCTCCAATAGACCCTCGGCATCCTTCCCTCCAAGAACTCCCCACCTTGCTCTTGGGGTGACTCGAACTCACAACCTCTTGGTTGGAAGTGGAGGGTGCTTACCATCAGAGCAACCCACCTTGTCATTAATTACAAGTGCTATGAATGAAATTAAAATACATTAATGAGATTTAGACTTTAAAAAAATAGAATTCAATGAAATTTAGACCTAAGCCAACATGCAAATAGTAGGATTCAATGAGATTTAGACTTAAAAATGAAAAAAGTAATTGTTTGTTTGTAGAATTCTTATTAAAAGTAGAGTTTTAAAATTACATCCATTTAAAATATTTTTTCCACTTTAGTTTCCTTTTCCTTTTATGAAACCTAAAAAATTTCAGAGATCCAAATTTAAGTGTAGAAAATTAGTGTGAAATATATGTAATATTAAAGCACTTGCCATTTATATGTGAAAAAAGAAACAGTAAAAAGAAATCTAAGGTTAAATGGGCAGAAAATCGTTTATAAATATGCTTTATGAGAGTAAATATTTGATGCAACAAAATAAAAAATTCAGAAAAAACTCCTTTTTCGAAAGAAATTACAAGCTACGTATTTTTTGTAAAAACAAATGAGTAAAAAACTTTTTTAGAAAATATAAGCATTTAAATTTGAATTAAAATCGAGCCTACTTTAAAAGTCCAAATTTAAATAAGGACTAATTATAGACAAACAAGAAAACTAAAACACTACATTCAGGGAAATTAGATTAAACTAATTCCTTCACGATCATACCCTCGTTGCTTTTATAAAGATCCATAAAAAAAACTCCAAGCACTTTGACAAGTAAAAATTGCATGGGGCAACCTATTTGGTCGTCCCCATTTAACCTATACCCTAATTTTTAAAATTATTTAACCTATACCCTAATTTTGACAACTTCAGATCCTGCGATCTATGCGCTCCTTTCTTCCTCCTCTTCTTCTTATTTTCTCTCTCAAGCATGTTATCCTGTAAGTTACACATGTTATCGTTTCTAGAAATTGGACAAAGCGACAAATCAAGAAGAAAAAAAAACTCGCCACTGCCTCTCAAACATTAATACATCCCAACACAAAGTACGTAAATAATAAAACAAGAATTTATTGTCAAAATTCGAAGAAGCATTAACTGAAGTTTGGGACTGCAGGGACAAACTTCAGACATTACCAGATTTAATTTTATCTGAAGTTTGCAACTATCATGCCAAGAAAAATTATCTGAAGTTCAAATATAACAAGCTGATTTTGTCTGAAGTTTGCACTACAAATTGAAGAACTTCAGACTAGTTTGTCTGAAGTTTGCACTACAAACTGAACAAATTCAGACTAATTTGTTTGAAGTTTGCACCCCAACACAAAATACGTAAATAATAAAACAAGAGTTTATTGTCAAAACTCGAAGAAGCATCAACTGAAGTTTGGGACTGCAGGGCCAAACTTCAGACATTACCAAGTTAAATTTTGTCTGAAGTTTGTAACTATCATGTCAGGAAAAATTATCTGAAGTTCAAATATAACAAGCAGTTTTTGTCTGAAGTTTGCACTACAAACTGAAGAACTTCAGACTAATTTGTCTGAAGTTTGCACTACGAACTGAAGTTTTTTTTGATTGCTTTTGCAAGTCAGGCCAAACTTCAGACGAAAATATTTGAAGTTTTACTTTGATAAGGTCATACTTCAGGCAAAAAGTTCTGAAGTTCAAACTTTAGACATAAATTCTTGCTACTTCAGGCCCCGTATGTGTGAAGTTACCCGAAAAGTGGATACGCTTGTAATTCTTTTTAACAAAGCGGGTATAAGTTAAATTGTGACCCAAAAATTAAGTATAGATGCAAATCCCCCTTTGACAAGGAGACACGAAATTGGGCTTCTTAGCAGGTGAATCCTCTAAGTAGAATGAGCAAATTTCTGGTAAATATTGCCTTAGAGGTTATTATATGTAAAACTTATATGTAAGTCTTAATTGTTTTTAGTTCCTTCAAAGCATTTGTAGATTGACATTGATGTAGTTTTTTTTTAAAACAAAGGATTTTGCCTTTGTAGTTGTATGGGTCAAAATCTATCTTTAGAATATTTAAGTCAAAATAATATTGGTGAAACATTCCCACGCCGTCGTTTGTCGAAATGATCTAAGAAGCGGCGAAGTCTATGATCGAAGATTCAGCAAAGGCTGAAACCGAGGAGTCAGCAATGATCAAGGCCGAGGTCGAGTACCCTTGACAGAGTTATAACGGCTAATTTCAAGATAGGACATTAAAGAGAATATTCTAGTAGATATTCTCTGCACTTGTACTATTAGGGTTTTTAGGAACATGTTCCCTATAAATAGAAAGAGACACAATGATAGGTGACATGTGATATTCATTTGTAAAATATACTTTGACTTTAAAAGAGAGAATCAGATCTTATTGCAAGCACACAAAAATAACCTTTTCACTAAGATTCTTGTCCACACATTTTCTCCGGGTCCGAGAATAACTAATATGTTCAAAGGCTTATCCATCACTCATCATTGTCAGAAGAAACATTCACTGATTTCATCCTTTCTTGGGTGACTCGTTCATCCTATTTACACAAGTGCTATTTACTGTTGTTCATCAATATTTAATGTTATATTGCTTCCTTTGACTTCTTAATTATTGATTGTGTGTCGCTGTTGCTATTTAAAGTCTATCTACCTATTATTTATTGCACTTTCGTGAATTCTATCTTAGCAATATTATTGTTAACTAAGATTAACCCTCTGATGGATATAAATTATTCATGTAACTTCATATGCAAAACAAAATAAGTTTTTAAAATAAAATATGAATAATGATATCCTATCCTCGCATATTTTCTAACAAATCTTGTAGGAAGAAGAAATTATGAAAAATAAGGAAAAGGGATAAAAGACAAGAGAATAAAAAAAGCCACAGTTGCACACATCATCTTCATATTCGCAAATGTGAAATATACATATGGGCTTATGGAAGAGATAATTAGAGATGAAAAGTGTCACGACCCAAAATTCGGCCACAAGTATCGTGATGGCACTTAGTCTCTAAGACTAGGTAAGCCGATTACAATAACAATTCAAGCCATTTTTTTTATATATAAAGCAACAGCGGAAATAATTAAATATAACAACCTCCCAAGACTGGTAATACTGAGTCACGAACTCAAACTGAATACATGAAATGATCTCAAGGATCGAATACTCAATACTGTTTGATTAATAATTAATAGTACAATAAAATAAAAAGACTTTAAGAGACTGCGATGACCAAGAAGCTCTACCTTGAATCCTTGCGATCACACTTTAACTCTGTCCGAGTTCGATAGCTCCAATACCTGGTTCTGCACAAAAATGTGTAGAAGTGTAGTATGAGTACACCACGGTTCGTACCCAGTAAGTATCAAGACTAACCTCAGTGGAGTAGTGACGAGGTACAATCGAGACACTCATTAGTCTAATAACCTGTGCAATATAGTATATAAAAATAATATGAAACAAATAACAATGATGACAACAATAATCAACCAGTGATATAGCAGGGCGACAAGAACACCATTAATATTGCGCAATAAATAATGAATACAAGTACAACCAATTAATCAAGTCCTTCCAATATAAATCTTTTGTCTATATATTTTTAAAATAGAAATCTTCAGGATATAATACTTTCAAATAAATCTCTTTCAAATAAATCTCTTTCCTTCAAATAAATATCTTTCAAATAAAATTCTTTCAAATAAATCTCTTTCGAATAAAAGTCACCTTGTGACACGGCATTTTAAAATCATAAAATACGGGTCTCAACTCACTTTCATATTTTTACGGCACCTCGTGCCAATGTTTCTATCACAACCGCACGGACAACTCACGTGCCAAATATCATCATCATTTAACCACGGCACCTGATGCCCATATTTCATATCACAACTGCACGGACAATTCATGTGACAATATCATCATTATTTACTCACGACACTTCGTGCCCACATTTCATATCACAACTGCACGGACAATTCACGTGTCAATATCATCATTATTTACTCACGACACCTCGTGTCCACATTTTATTTCATAATCCACCTGGCAATAACTACAGGCTCCCAATTTCAACATAGATCCGATTATTATCAATTTACCAACAACAAGACAAATTGCACAAGGTATAAAAATAAACACAAGAAAAATCATAACATCACATGAAAATTACCAACGTAATAACCCCACATAATCACATATCTTCCCTAACAATAGCCACCCTTATCTCACATATAGCCACCCTTATCACTCCTATAATAGCCTCACTTATCCCTCCGCCCTGAAAATATCAATAGCTACCCTTATCGCTCCTATAGCCACCTTTAACTCTCTTATAACCACCCTTATCGCTCCGCCCAGACAATATCCCAACACACATAACAACGGTAAAATGCCACCCTTATACCCATATAATATCAACAGTGAAATGCCACCCTTATATCCTCAAAACAATAACTCAAATAACACAATAATTTACACGAAATATTATCACGGCAACATAACAAAATCAATTCATATCACAATTTGCCCAATGGCCACAACCAATTCCAAAGATATAACAAAATTAATTAATTTCACAACAAATAGCCCAAAACTCCACATAATGTGTATAAAACCTCAAAACAATAACACATATGGAAAATACTCAGTAGGGCAACGCCTTCATTAATCCAAATTTTTGATAATTATATAACGCCTTAGTTTAAACTCATTTCATTAATTATTTACATATGAAAAATTCATAATATAATTATTTCCAGGAAATATCAAATCACCAAACTCACGGAATTCACATAAATATACAAGCAATAACCACATCAAATTGTCATATAAAAACAAATTCAACAAACGTGAATTGAGGCATGGCAAATAGATGATTTAATAAATGCCAATAATTATCCAATTTCCTACACAATATGCTTTAGACGTTAACCCAATCAATTTTGCACATATAAGCCCGAGTACGTACTCGTCACCTCGCGTACACGGCTTTTCACATTTCACAAATGGCACATAAGACTCGATGCCTAAGGGATAATTCTCTCACTCAAGGTTAGGCAAGATACTTACCTTTTTGAAGTTAGGGCGATATTCCAAAATTGCCTTCTTGCTTGAATTGACCTCCGCACAGCTCAATTCTATCCAAATTAATTCAATTCAATCAATAGTAATTATAAGAATTAATTCCATATGAAAATACTAATTTTCCAACAAAATCCGAAATTTAACTCAAAAATCGCCCGTGGGGCCCACATCTCGGAATCCGATGAAACTCATAAAATCTGACAACCCATTCAATTACGAGTCCACCCATACCAATTTTATCAAATTTCGATAACAACTCGACCTCCAAATCTAAAATTTTCGTTCTTGAAAAGTTTTACAAAAATCTTGATTTCTTCCATTTAAATCCTAAATAAATGATGAATATAGCCATGCATTTATGAAATATAATCACTTTTGGATATAGGATACTTACCCAAGTCGAAGTCGTGAAGAAATCCTCAAAATCGCCCAAGAACCGTGCTCCAAAAATCTAAAATGAAATGAAGGAAATGACCATTTTTTGATCCTTAAGTGTCTGCCCATCCGTCACTAAAAGCCCATTTTCCGTCACTAAAAATCCATTTTTATCACTAAAAGTCCACACCAAAACTTACTTGCACCAGCATTTATTTTTTTCACTAGGCTCTAACTCCATCATACAAACTCTGAATTCGACGATTCTTATTCCTATGAGTCACAAATAATAATACGAACCTAGTCGTTCAATCAAAACTCAATTCGGAGCTCATTTGCTCAATGCGATATCAATTTTGCTCGTTAAACAATTAACTCATATTTTGAGCTAAAACCCAATCGCGACTTGATGAAAATTAGACCAAACTTTTCATATCACTCCTATAATTCATTATCTAAATCCTAGAAGTCTCGAAATCGAATTTCAATCTCTAGAACTAAAAATGGACCTTTGGATCATTACATGCTTATGCTGAAAACATCGAACTCTTCCCCGACATCCTATAGTTTATCAATCATAACTTCTTGTACTCAACTTTAACTGACAAACAGTTTAAATTTCTGCAAACTAGATACAAAGGACTACAACTTTCATGTTTTTCTCATCACCCAATTCCTTATAGATTGCGAGATATAAGTTCCCAAAGTCAGCCATGTGCAGCAGAAAGTTCTGGCGATGCACACTGCTATAGCCAAAATTTGCAGTACCAGCTTCAGTCAATCAATCATAACGTTTTGTATAAATGTCCAAATGATAAATGGTTTATCATTCTGGAAACTAGAATCAAAGGTCTACAACTTTCATGTTTTTCTCATCACCCAATTCCTTATAGATTGCGAGATATAAGTTCCCAAAGTCAGCCATGTGCAGCAGAAAGTTCTGGCGATGCACACTGCTATAGCCAAAATTTGCAGTACCAGCTTCAGTCAATCAATCATAACGTTTTGTATAAATGTCCAAATGATAAATGGTTTATCATTCTGGAAACTAGAATCAAAGGTCTACAACTTTCATGTTTTGATAATTTCCATATTCCTTATACATTTTGAGATACAAGCTTCTAAAGTCAGCTCTGCGCATCAGAAATTTCGCACATTGCTGTAAAATAAAAACCAGCAGTTAAAATTGATCCGAAACTCACTCGAGTCCCTCAGGACCTCAACCCAATACACCAACAAGTCCTAAATTATCATAAAAACTTAGTTGAGACCTCAAATCACATAAAACAATGCTAAAACCACGAATCATACCCCAATTCAAGCTTAAGGAACTTAAGAAATTACAACTTCTACATTCGATTCCAAAACCTACCAAATCAATTTTGATTGACCTCAAATTTTACACACAAGTCATAAATGACATAACGGATCTATGAAAATTCTTAGAACTAGATATCAACTCCGGTATCTAAAAGTCAATTCTCCGGTCAAACTTAAGCTTCCAAAACAAAAATTATTCTTTCAATTATATCCTGAATCATCCGAAAATCAAACTTGACCACCCTTGCAAGTCATAATACACATTTCAAAGCTGTTCGAGACCTTAATCCACCGAACGGAATATAAATTCTTAAAACGATAAGTCGGGTCGTTACAAAAAGGAGCATAGTTGCATATGTGGAGTCTATATACACAAGGTCACATTCGCATACATGGAACCTACATTTGCAAGTCTAACCCATAAAGTCAAGAATGGAAGAAAAAGAGCTATAGTTGCATATGTGGAATCTATATACGTAAAGGTCACACTTGCATACATGGAGCCTACATTTGCAAGTCTAACTCATGAAGTCAAGAAGGGAAGCAAAATAGTCATAGATGCATGTGTGGAATCTATAATTGCAAAGGACACATTTGCATACATGGTGTAATGACCCCACCTGTTATTTTGACTTTTAGAACCCCATTCCCCTAAATAAAACTCCTTGTATGTGCTTTCATTAATTTATGACTTGCGGGGATGGTGGGTTCGGGATTTGGAAGTGTTCGGGTTGAAATCAGAACACTTGGTTCCTTCAGTTGGCCTTAAAATGCTAAGTTTGACTTCGGTCAATATTTTTTAGAAAATGACCCCGGAAAAGAATTTTGATGATTCCAACAGCCCCGTATGGTGATTTTGGACCTAGGAGCATGTTCAGAATTTTATTTGGAAGTCTGTAGTTGAATTAGGCTTGAAATGGCCAAAATAGGAATTTAAGTTTGGAAGTTTGACCGGGGAGTTGACTTTTTGATATCGGAGTCATAATCCAGTTCTGAAAAATTTCATAGCTCCGTTATGTCATTTATGACTTGTGTGCAAAATTTGAGGTCAATCGAACTTGATTTGATAGGTTTCGACATCGCATGTAGAAGTTGGAAATTTTAAGTTTCATTAAGCTTGAATTGGAGCATGATTCGTGGTTTTAGCGTCGTTTTATGTGATTAGAGGTTTCAAATAAGTTCGTATGATGTTTTAGGTCTTGTTGGTATATTTGGTAGAGGTCCCGAGGGCCTCGAGTGAGTTTAAGATGGTTAACGGATCAAAAGTTAGACTTAAAACAGTTGTTGCAATTTTTCTTTTCTGCTGGAAATTCGGGGCTGAAATCGAGGGTCATGATCGAAGGCCCATGATCGAGGGTCATGATCGAAGGCAGGGCTCGGGAGTCACGATCGAAGGCCCAGGCTCGAGGTCCATGATCAAAGCCATGATCGAGGCCGAGGATCGAGGCAGGACTAAGGGCTGCCTGGGCAGAACTATAAAGGAGGGGACTTCGTCCCATTCTCCATTTTTGACAAATTGGAGCTTGAGCAGAGGCGATTTTTGATAGATTTTCAAGGAAAGACATTGGGGTAAGTTATTCTAGCTCAGAATTGGTCAATATACACGAATATATCATTGTTTTTACCATTGTGTACGTAAGTTCCATATATGCAACTATGGGCGTCACTCTTGACTTCATGAGTTAGTCTTGCAAATGTAGGTTCCATGTATGCAAATGTGACCTTTGCAAATATAGATTCCACACATGCATCTATCACTCTTTTATTCCCTTCTTGACTTCATGAGCTAGACTTGCAAATGTAGGTTCCATGTATGCAAATGTGACCTTTGCGTATATAGATTCCACATATGCATCTATAGCTCTTTTGCTTCCATTCTTGATTTCATGGGTTTGTCATGACCCAATTTTCCTTCCGTTGGGTATCGTGATGGCACCTAGTCTTAGGGACTAGGTAAGCCTAACATTTACTGAATAACAACAATAATAAATAACATCTAACAACTTGAGTTACTAGAAAGCCTATAAATACAACTGTTTTAAAATAGAGATAAAACAATGCAAGTACAATATCAGAAGGTGACTCCATGTAACGACCCGGCCGGTCGTTTCAAGAGTTATAGCCCTGTTTTCCCCATTTCTTCTTCCTTTTATGATTTTCAGATATATTATGATATATCGGGTTAGTTAGGTCGGGTCCGGAGTGGTTTCGTAGTGAATTGAGACACTTAGTCTCTGAAGTAGAAGCTTAAGTTGGAAAAGTCAGCCGGATGTTGACTTATGTGTAAAAGACCTCGGATTTGAATTTTGATGATTCCATTAGCTCCGTTAGGTGATTTTGGACATAGGAGCGCGTTCGGAATGAGATTTGGAGGCCCGTGGTAGAATTAGACTTGAATTGGCGAAAGTTAGAATTTTGGCGATTTTGGTCGGTAGTGAAAATTTTGATATCGGGGTCAGAATGGAATTACGGAAGTTGGAATAGGTTCATGGTGTTATATTTGACTTGTGTGTAAAATTTGAGGTCATTCGGGCATGGTATAGCGGGTTTCGGCATCGTTGGTAGAATTCGGAAGTTTAAAAGTCCTTAGGCTTGAATCTGAGTGTAATTTGGTGTTTTGGTATTGGTTTGAGTGATTTGATGATTTATCTAAGTTCGAATGATGTTGTGGGATATGTTGGTATGTTTGGTCGAGGTCCCGAGGGCCTCGGGATGGTTCCGGGTGGTTAATAGAAGGTTTGGAATTTGGAAATGCAGCTGAACTGCTGCTGCTGGTGTTTTGCCGCACCTGCGGAGAGGGAGCCGCAGATGCGAGGGCAGAGACGCGCTTGGGGAAGTCGCAGGTGCGGGCAAGGCTAAGGTGGACTGGAACTGCAGGTGCGAGAAGGTTGTATCACATCTACAAGCCCGCATGTGCGAGATTTGGCCGCAGATGCGGAAGGGAGGAATTTGGCTGGCTTCGCAAAAGCGGATGGAGATGCGCAGGTGCGCTTCCGTAGGTGCGAGATTTGGCCGCAGATGCAGAACCTAGGATCTTAAGTGAGTTCCGCACCTGCGATGGAAATTCCGCAGGCGCGGCGTCGCAGAAGCAGAAAAAGGGACCGCAGGTGCGGTTTCACTGGGAAGAATGTTATAAATTGAGGACTTCGTGATTGTTGCTGATTTCCACCATTTTTATCATGTACTTGGAGCTTTTGGAGTGATATTTGGAAGGAAATTCGAGGGTTATCACTGAGGTAAGTTCCTTGAGCCTAATTATCCTTAGCTATGGTGTTTTCCCTTTGATTTCTCACCTAATTAGTGGGGTTTTGAAGTCAAAATTGGGGGTGAGGTCTTGAGATTTTGGAGAGTGTAATTTAAGGATTTGAGGGACCAAATGATGTCGGATTTTGATGAATTTCACATGGTTAGACTCGTGAGTGAATGGAATTTCGGGTTTTGTGACTTTTGTCAGATTTTGAGATGTGGGCCCGGGGGTTGGATTTGAGTCGATTTCGGATTTTGAGTCTAATTTAGTAGTTTTATTGTGGAATTGATTCCTTTAGCATATATTAATGATATTATACTGCTTGTGGCTAGATTCGGGACACTCGGAGGCCGATTCGAGAGGCAAGGGCATTGCAAAGTAGAGATTTGCTCGGATTGAGGTAGGTAACAGTTATAAATCTAGCCCCGAGGCTATGAAACCCCGGATTTGTGTGTCATGTGACTATTTGGAGGTGACGCACATGTTAGGTGACGGGCGTGTGGGCGTGCACCATTGGGGACTTATGACTTGGTCCATCCCGTAGCAACTGTAAAGTTGAACAACCTGTCGTAGCTATATGCCCCTTATGTGTTTTAGAAAGATTTGTTGTAAATCATGCTAGACACCATGTCTAGGCCTTATGCCAGAATAACAAATAAACTGAGCTATTCTATTTATTGCATCATGTTAATGTTGTTTGGGCTGATTTCTTTGATTTATGAGAGCCCGAGTGACTGGGGAGGTTTATGACTGAGTGAGGTCGAGGGCCTGTTTGTGAGGTATTGTATATTAGCACGTGAGTTGTCCATGCGGATTCTGATATGATATTATAGCACGTGAGTTGCCCGTGCAGCACGTGAGTTGTTCGTGTAGATTATAGTGCTTGGGCTGTAGGAGCCCCTCCGAAGTCTGTACACACCCCCAGTGAGTGCAGATACCTACTGAGTGCGAGTGCCGAGTGCCAAGTGCCAAGTGCCGAGTGATTGGGAGGCATGAGCGATTGGGAGGCATGAGTGATTGTTAGGACTGGGTGATGTTTTGCCCGAGGGGCGGTATATGATTTCATCCGGTGTGCTCATACCTGCTTTGAGCCATTGTTTGAGAACTGTTGAAAGATATTTTTATTGGTTTTACCTGAACTAGATTTAAACAAGCCGATTTGACTTAAACACTGGTTTTTAAAGCATGTTGTACTTTACGGAATTTTTGTGATATGAACTATACTTGCATCTAGCTCGTCACTACTTCTCAGCCTTTATTTACTGCTGTTACTTACTGAGTTAATGTACTTACGTTACTCCCTGTACCTTATGAGAAGATCCAGGCATTTCTAGCCTCAGTAGTAGTTGTTGATATATTCAGTAGCGGATCATCGGAGATAGCAAGGTAGCTGCCTAGCGATCGTATCCCTATTTTTCTCCTTTCTTTTCTTCCCCTTAGTTATATTGGTTTTTCCCGGACTATGCTAGTCTTGATGTTATGAGATAGTTTGTAGTAGTTGCTCATGACTTAGTGACACTCCGATATCAGGCTATCTTTTCCGCATTTTATTTTTATTTTGGTTTGAACTCTTGAATGAAGATTCTAGTAAAGTAAAGCTTTGACTTATCTTTTAAATGAAATATCGATATGTTTTGGAAATGTGTCGGCTTGCCTAGTACCACGATAGGCGCCATCACGACGGGTTAAGTTTTGGGTCGTGACACTCCGAAGCCTGCAAATGCAGCAAGAGGTTTACTTTGAGTCTCCACAGCAAGATCTGTACTGCTAGCAATCGGTCAACTGACTCCACTTTACCTGACTATGCACAAAAATATGCAGAAGTGTAGTATGAGTACACCACAGTCGGTAACCAGTAAGTATCAAGACTAACCTCAGTAGAGTAGTGACGAGGTACAATCAAGATACTCACTAGTCAAATAACCTGTGCAATATAGCAGTATACAATAGTACTGGAAAACAACTAGCAATGATAACAAGAACATCATAATTATTGCTTAGACAAATAAGGAACACAAATACAACCAATTAATCAAGTCCTTCAAATATAAATTCTTCACATATTATTCTTTAAGATAAATATCTTTCGAATATACTTCTTTTGAATAAATATATTTTCAAGTAAAAGTCACCATGTGACACCTCATTTCAATATCATAAAAATTACGGATCTCAGCCCACTTTCATATTTTTCACGACACCTCGTGCCCATATTTTTATCACAACCACACGGACAATTCACGTGTCAATAATAAAATTATCATATTTTTCCCGGCACCTCATGCCCATATTTCTTTCATAACCGCACGGACAACTCACGTACTAAAATATCAATGTATATAAGATCTGCAGGATCAATTTATTTTCAATAAAGTAAGTTTATAATTTTTGAACCAAGTAAGAATTCATCAAAGAAATGAGTTTATTTTTGAAATAGTTTAAGTAAAGAAAAAATAACATTTCAATTTAAATAAAGCATCAGATAATCTATTGCTTCCGATGTAGAACTTATTAGTTTAAAACATAAAGTAACTTCTTTTATTTAAAACAACTCAGTCATCAAAAACCAGTAAAAACCAGGAATATAAATCTTCAGAGTCTCGTACTAAAAAGTCCAAGCCAACACAATACAATGAAGAATACAAATACTGTCATGACCCGAAATCTCACCCATCGTGATGGCGCCTATCTCAATACTAGGCAAGTTGTCATCATCAATAACCCACAATATCTTTTAAATACGGAAAATATCATAATTAAGTTTAATAGAAAATCCCACAAATACTAGGTAAACCATATTTTCAAAACCCGGTGTCACTGAGTACATGAGCATCTATACATTACAAGCCTGGAAAACACGGTCTATAATGGTCTAAGACAAAATACAGTAAACAAGAGATAAAGAAGAAGAGACAAGGTCTGCGAAACACGACAGCTACCTTTGAATCTCTGAAAAATCAACCGTGCGAAAGAATCAACACCCACTATGTCCGGGATCACCTGGATCTGCACACGAAGTGCAGGGTGTAGTATGAGTACAACCAACTCAGTAAGTAACAATAATAAATAAAGAACTGAAAGTAGTGACGAGCTTCACAGCTAAGGCCAAATACAGTACTTTCCAACATAAAAATGTAGGCATGCCTTCAAGTTCAATATTTAAAACTCCAAAGCAATTTCATATCAAATTTTGATTGAAACGGAAATAATATCTTTCAGAGTTTTCCAAAACAGTGATATATGACAGCTGAAGTGCAGCAATAATGAAATCAATGCATCCTCTTAGAGTACCAGTCACTCAGTCCTCCCATTCATCCAACCTCACAATCACTCTTTCCTCCCAGTCACTCATTCTTCACAGTCATTCATTCTTCTCAATCACTCAGTACTCAGCACTCGGCACTAGCACTCAGTAGGTACCTGCGCTCACTGGGGGTGTGTACATACTTCGGAGGGGCTCCTTCAGCCCAAGCGCTATAACAAGCCAATCATGGCATAAATGAATAAAACATGCTGCAGCGTGCAGCCCGATCCCATAAATATCCTCACAATTAGGCCCTCGGCCTCACTCAGTCACCAACCTCTCCAGTCTCTCGGGCTCTCAGAAATTATGATGAGCAGCCCAACAACAATGATATGATCCATCAATAATAAATAAGAGAGACTGAAATGTAATATGCAAGTAAAACCGTGACTGAGTACAAAATTACAATTTAACAGATAATTCAATATGTACACGACCTCTGTGGGTCCCAACAGTGTCAACACATGGTTTAAACATGATTTATAGTTCAATTTCCCTAATACGTGGAAAAATGTACGGGTAGCAACAATTTATTCAACAACATATATCCATGGGATTGACCAAGTCACAATTCCTACGGTGCACTCCCACATGCCCGTCACCTAGCATGTGCGTCACCTCAAAACCAATCACATATCACAGAATCCGGGGTTTCATACCCTTCAGATCAAATTTAGAACTGTTACTTACCTCAGTCCGAGCAATTCTTTATTCCAACAAGCCTTTTACTCGCGATTCGGTCTCCAAACTCCTCGAATCTTTGTTAAAATAACCGATACAATCAACACGAGGTATAAGAATCAATTCCATATGAAAATGCTAAATGTCACAAATAAATCCGAAATTAACTCAAAAATTAATAGTGGAGTCCACGTCTCGGAACCCGAAAAAAGTTATAAAATATGAATGCCCATTTTACCACGAGTCCAACCATACAAAAATTACTAAATTCCGACTCCGATTCGACCTTCAAACCCTCAAATAAATTTTTGGAAAATTTCTATTCTAATCCCTCAAATCATGAAATAAGTGCTGGAAATAATGTTATATTCATGAATAACGAACCAAATCAAGTTAAGATCACTTACCCCTAGTCCAATTTGTGAAGTTTGCCTCTAAAAATCGCCCAAACCGAGCTCCCCAACTATTATTTTAGTCAAAAATGGCTAAAAATCCCGTTTATAGAGCCTCTAACGTTTTTGAATGCCACAGGTAGCGTAGGGCGCTGCCTGTAGCGTACTTTCCAGAATTCCAAAAATTCCCAGCGCCAGGGCTAGCTCCCCATGCTACCCTGGGCGCTGGCAGCGACGGGTAATTTTTCCCGACACGGAAATAGGCATAACTCTATCATACGATGTCCGAATTCGATGATACTTTTTGATATGGCTCCGAAATTTCAATATGGATCTAATACTTCAATCAAATCTGAATTTGAAGCTCATTTGATTTATGTGATACCATTTATTCTCGAAGAAACGGCGTTAGAACATTTTACATTCGATGCTGAAACCTAGCAAATCAAGTCCGATTGGCCTTAAATTTTGCACATAAGTCATAAATGACATAATGGAGGTATTTTAATTTTCAGAATCGGATTCCGGCCCCGATATCAAAAAGTCAATTCCCCGGTCAAACTTCCAAACTCAAACTTCTATTTTAGCCATATCAAGCCTATTTTAGCTATGGGCTTCTAAATAAGTTTTCTGACACGCTCCTAAGTCCAAAATCACCATACGGAGCTATTGAAATCATCAAAACTCTATTCCGGGGTCGTTTCGACATAAGTCGACATCCGATTACTATTTTAACCTAAGTTTTAAACCCTGGAACTAAGTATTCCAATTCATTCCAAAACCTCACCGGACCCGAACCAATCACCCCGACGAGTCACATAACATCTGTAAAGCATAAACTGAGCAGTAAATAGGTAAACGGGGTTGTAATACTCAAAATGACCGGTTGGGTCGTTACTTCCCCCTCTTAAACAAACGTTCATCCTCAAACGAGTTTAGAATTATACCTGGAGTCTTAAATAGGTGTGAATATTTGCTCTGTATCTCCCGCTCAGTCTCCCAAGTAGCTTCTCCAACTGGATGACCTCTCCACTGCACTTTCACTGAAGTTATGCTCTTTGATATTAACTTTCGAACCTGCCGGTCCAAGATGGCCACCGACTGCACATCATAAGCCAAATTACCATCCAACTGAACCGTGCTGAAATCCTAAACATGAGACGGATCTCCGATATACTTCCGGAGCATAGATACATGAAACACTGGATGTACACCCGATAGACTAGGTGGCAAAGCAAGTTCATAAGCCACCTCTCCAACCTTCTTAAGTATTTCAAAAGCTCCAATATACTTAGGACTCAACTTGCCCTTCTTCCCGAATCTCATAACACCCTTCATAGGCGAAATTCAGAGTAGTACCTTCTCTCCTACCATGTAAGCAACATCGCGAACCTTTCGGCCGGCATAACTCTTCTGTCCAGACTGCGCCGTGCGAAGTCGTTCCTAAATCAATTTAACCTTTTCCAAGGCATCTTGAACTAAATTAGTACCTAATAGCCTATCCTCACCCGGCTCAAACCAACCCACCGGAGACCGACACCGTCTCCCATATAAAGTCTCATACGGAGCCATCTGAATGCTCGATTGATAGCTTTTATTGTAAGCAAACTCTGTTAGTGGTAGAAATTGATCCCAAGAACCCCCAAAATCAATGACACAAGCGCGTAGCATATCTTCCAATATCTGAATAGTGCGCTCGGACTGTCCATCCGTCTGAGGGTGAAATGCTATACTCAACTAAACCTGTGTGCCCAATTTTTGCTGCACTGCTCTCCAAAACTGTGATGTAAACTGTGTACCCCGGTCAGAGATGATAGATACTGGTATGCCATGAAGCCTGACAATCTCGCGAATGTAAACCTGAGCCAGATGCTCCGAAGAGTAAGTAGTAACCACAGGAATAAAATGAGCTGACTTGGTCAACCGATCTACAATCACCCAAACAACATTAAATTTTCTCAAAGTCCGTGGGAGCCCAATTACGAAGTCCATGGTAATATACTCCCACTTCCGCTTCGGAATTTCATGTATCTGAAGTAATACTCCCAATCTCTGATGCTCGTACTTCACTTGTTGAATATTTAAACAACGAGCAACAAATCCAACTATATCTTTTTTTTTCTCACGCTAAACCCTAAATTCTCTCTCTAAAATAAATGCTCTCTCCTCTCTCTTTGGTTTTTGGGCAGCTTCTTATGGGGGACTAGAGAAGCCATGGCAACCACGATCTCTCCCCAGCCTTTGGCTGTGGGAGAGCAACATCAAAACACTAATCCTTCTATTCCACAAACATATGCTGCTCAACCCACAAAAACAGCCAGTATTTCACCTAAAATAGATTTGATTCCAGTGAAGTTCATCCATGGAGAACCAACAATCGAATTTTCTATGGAGGATGTTAATCAATTCACCATGGAAGAAGTTTTACACCAAGCTGTGATTATTAAGTTTTCTTATGGAAAGCCAGATTTACAAGAGCTGAGGCGGATTCTCCCAGTCCAATTAGAAGTTAAAGGTTGATGCAATATTGGACAACTTGAATTCCGACATATCTTGGTAAGATTCAATCTTTATGAAGACTTTGTTATGGTTTTATCAAGATCTGCTGGATATATAAAGGCCAAAGGTGAAGAATATTTTTTTAGAATATTTCCATGGACTCTAGGATTCAATCTTAGAGAGGAAACTTCAAAAGTAGTAGTGTGGATTTCGTTTCACGATCTGCCGCCAATTATTTTTGCAAAGAAATCGTTGTTGTCAATCGCTTCAGCGTGTGGGAAACCACTTGCTGTTGATAAAGCTACACAGGATCGAACAAGACCAAGTGTTGCAAGGGCTAAGGTGCTACTTGATCTCTTAGACAAACACCCTAAGAAGGTTAAGTTGCATATTGTCGATAAAGGAACTGGGAATTTCGTGGAGTATTATCAGGAGGTGGTATATGACAATCTCCCCAAGTACTGCACCTACTGTAAACATCAAGGACATGAAGATATTGCGTGTCGTTTGATGATGTCTAACGCTAAGGAACATGATCTCCCTAACATGAAAAACAGGGCAGCGCATGAGCTACTGCCTGTTGTCGAGATGTCTAGTGTGGAACAATTAAAAGGAGATGCTAGGGAGTTTCTGAATGCGAAGAGAGCTGGCCAACAACTTGTAGAAAATAAAGGAAAAGATCATAGCATTGGGCAGCAGAAGATATTTCAAGTGATAGCTGGTACAAATCAACAAATGGATATTGTGCAAGACTGTGGAAAAGGGGAGTTGGTTGTCGCAGTTGCTGGAAAAATGATTGAGCAGAATTCTAAATTGGACGAGATATCAGTTGATCGAGCTTTGGCTAGGGTGGCGCAAGGATTAAAAGTCAACAGAATTGGGCAGGAATTAAAATGTGATAATCAGCTTGAGATGTTGAATTTCACGGCTACTGTAGATCAACAAAAGGCTAGTCTAAAGAAAGGTTTTGAAGTAGTTTCAGTTGTTGATTTTAAGCACAAACGACGATGTTCAAATGTGGAATGTGCTGTGACTTCGAATGCAAATGTGGATCCAACTACTAGTTCAATATTGCCTAGGTTGTGCGACGTTGTGGTTGAACGATGCTCATCTGGAGTTCTTAAAGGTTCAACTATTGAAACTGGGAAGCTTCAGCAGCTGCTGGACAGCAGTGCAGTAATTGTATCTGAGTAAGTACATAATCCTAAGAATCACGCATAAACTAATTCACCTGGAAAGAGTGTAAAAGATGTTAAATTTCAGGTTTCTAGTTTTCAGCCTGGGGGTGCTGTTCGTTTGAGGGCAACAACTAATGTTGATCATATAGATGTTATGGAATTAGAATATGCAACATCTACAATTCCTAAGGCATTGAGTAGTGAGGCGGTTGTTTCAAAGCTGGGGGATACTGCTGCAGCGGAACCACATGGTGTTCGAGATATCACAGGGGTTGTTAAACCTACTGCTACAATGGGTGTTGAGGCATTACAATATGCAACTTCCACAGGGTCTAAAGGGGCCAATATAGAGGCTATACAACTTCAAGGATCTGCTGGAAAGGATAATGCAGCAGCTGGGGTTTTCAAACCTACTGCTTACTTGGAAAATAATGAGGATCGGACTACGACAATTCATTCAACAGCTAAAAACAATGGGCAGGTACATCATACTCCAAGACAATCGGCTACAGCTCCAAGAAAATCAAGTACAAGGAGTAAGAAATGGACAGGGGGAAAATAGCTCACCTACCAAGAAGCAAACTCCAGCCCTTAACAACCTGTTTATCTCATCGACAGTCATTGGGATCTCCAACTCTTTTGATGCTTTATTGTGTGATGTCGAGCATGCTATGAATGAGACTGATCATATGGACCAACAGCTGGAGAATGCGACAAGACCAGTAATTGAAAATACAGGCTACAGAGATAGTGGAAAGCAACAGAAAAATTCAGCGGACCAACGAGCTCGATTTCAGCTCGTTACTGTTGATGATCAAAATTGTGGGCAAAATCAGTCAGCTGATGCAGCAACACCAACTCTGCATATTTCCAATCCTGAACTAGCTAAAATGGTAAAGGACGTACATGCAGCTATGATAATGAACACAACTACAAAGATCATGGCATCGCTTGTCACATTGAATACAACAGTACTTGAGGTACCCTCCCAATCCATCGAATCTTTCAGTGAACAAGCAGATGATTCTGGACAGCAACTACTGTCAACGGGCAACAACAAACAAGCAAACAAATGTTTGGCATCGCTCTCTCAAACATCCACAAATGTGGTAACTTCCCAGAATTCAAACGAGATAGAGAAGGAAGATATGTGTAGGCATAATACCTGGGCTGACCAAAGAGGAGAGGATGAAGAGGAGTATGATTCTGATAAGAAATATGAGGAAGATGAAGATGAGCATGTATCCAAAAGCTGGGCAGATCAGGTTGAGGAGAAGGAAGGGAATGAGGTTGAGTCGATGGACAGTTATGCGTCAATTGAAATCCTACCAATGCACAAAATTCCAATGCACCAAGCTCCAAGGCAGCAACATGGAAGAAGAAGAAGGAGCAGCAGATGCACAATGAAGCAATTAGGAGGCACGATGAACAAGCCACTAAATCTGTTACTGTTTTAGAAACCAAGAAAGGTTTAAGTCCAAACGATGCTGCGTTTGTTCCAACTGGACAGAAGCAAAATGCAGCAATTGTTTCGACTTTTCAGCATAGTACTGAGACATCAACAGGTCCTCAATTCCAGCAGGGCAGCAGCTAACATCAGACATGAAGGGCACTGAAATTTCTTTGCATACTAAAGAAATGCACAAGAAAGTAGCTACTGGAAGAACAACTGGAAATACGTTTGCATTGACTACAAAATTCAACTTGACACCTACCAATATCATCCATGCTCTTGTTACGCATGATATGGATACATTGAGAGCTCTTGATAATCCGAGGAATGATCAAGGTGCATTGGTGATGTCCGGATACAATCATAGTGACGCGTTTGGGATGGAAACGGGTCAGAAGTATTATGAAGAAGGGGGAGGAAGAACTACTGGATGCTTGCTTTAAAAATATAGCTAGGGAGGGAGACCTATCACCCAGGCAAATGAGAAGTGGATCAAACAAAAACAAAAAGAAGGCACATGAAAGGCAACATAGCTGGGATGGTAAAGCAACACAAGAGTTTGTCATTAGGAAACCACCAATGAGAACTGCAAAGAAAAAGGCGAGTGTCCCTACCACCTCCACAAGGTCAAATAAATCAAAAAGGAAATGATAAAGTTTGAAGAATATTTGAAGACGGTGGAAGAAGAAGCCAATGAGCTACAAATTGAAGAGTGCACAAGGTTGAAAAAAGAGGGGCAAGACTCAATTTTTTACCTTGTTTTATTTTATCATTTTCTAAGTATCATCATTTGTAATATCATCACAAGGTATGTTATAAACTCTGTGATGATCATAGAGTACTTAGATCTTTCCAATTCATATTTTCTTCATGCTTGCTAGTAGATGAGGTTTACTATGCCTCGATAGGATTTGTAAGGTAAGGTCTAGCACAATATGTGTGAATTATATTGCTATGCTTTTGGGAAGATCCAAGCGGCTATGAGGTTATATGCCCTCGTGAGACTTCTGCCGGCAGCTACACCATGGTCCTCTACATGAGGCTGCCATCTTAAGGCAATTGAGGCGCAGAGGAGTGATTATATAGCCAAGGCATAGAGGCAACACTATTGTAGCTTTCCCCCCTTACTTGTACCATCCCGTTGTGGTTTTTCTTTTCTTTTATTATTAATAAAATAGCTACTAGGCAACCCGCCTAGTAGTATAATTTGCCAAAAAAAAAAACTATATCTTTCTTCATTCGCCTCTACCAATAGTGCTGTCTCAAATCCTGATACATCTTCGCGGGACCTGGATGAATGGAATACCACAAACTATGAGCTTCCTGGAGAATAAACTTATGCAAACCATCTACTTTAGGCACACATAGCCTGCCCTGCATCCGTAATACACCGTCATCTCCAATAGTGACTTCCTTGGCATCACCGTACTGAACCATGTCCTTAAGGACAAGCATATGGGGATCATCATACTGGCGCTCTCTGATGCGGTCATATACAGAAGACCGAGAAACTACACAAGCCAAAACTCAACTCGGCTCAGAAATATCCAATCTAACAAACTGGTTGGCCAAGGCCTGAACATCCAAGGCTACAAGCCTCTCTCTTATCGATAAGTATGCTAAGCTACCCAAACTCTCCGCCTTACGACTCAAGGCATCGACCACCACATTGGTCTTTCCGGGATGATAGAGAATGGTGATATCATAATCCTTAAGAACCTCCAACCACCTCCGCTGCCGCAAATTAAGATCCTTTTTTTTAAATAGATGTTGTAGACTCCGATGATAGGTATAAACCTCACAATGGACACCGTACAAATAATGCCGCCAAATCTTTAAGGCATGAACAATAGCTGCTAACTCAAGGTCGTGGACCGGATAATTCTTCTCATGTACCTTTAACTGTCTGGACGTGTAGGCAATCACCCTACCGTCTTGCATCAGCACTGTACCGACCAATACGCGACGCGTCACAATACACCATATAAGACCTTGAACCTGTAGGTAACACCAATACTGGGGTTGTAGTCAAAGCCGTCTTGAGCTTATGAAAGCTCTGTTCATACTCATCCGACCACCTGAACGGGGTACCTTTCTGGGTCAATTTAGTCATAGGCGATGCAATAGACGAGAAACCCTCTCCGAAGCGACGATAATAACCGGCCAAGCCGAGAAAATTCCGAATCTCAGTAACTGAAGATGGCCTGGGCCAATTCTGAACTGCCTCTATTTTTTTCGGATCCACCTTAATCCCTTCACTGAACACTATATGTCCCAAGAATGCCACCGAACTATGCCAGAATTGACACTTAGAGAATTTGGCATATAGTTTCTCCTCTCTTAGCCTATGCAATACAATACCCAAGTGTTGCGCATGCTCCTCCTGGCTACGTGAGTACACCAGGATATCATTAATAAATACCACGATAAATGAGTCAAGATATGGCTGGAATACACTATTCATCAAGTGCATAAAAGCTGTTGGGGCGTTGGTCAGCCAAAAAGGCATCACAAGAAATTCATAATGACCATAACGGGTCCTGAATATCGTCTTTAGAATATATGAATCCCGAATTTTTAACTGGTTCCCAGATCTCAAATTAATTTTGGAGAATACCCTCGCTCCCTGAAATTGGTCAAATAAATCATCAATACGCGACAAGGGATACTTGTTCTTGATTGTAACTTTGTTCAGTTGTCTGTAATCAATGCACATTCGCATAGTATTATCTTTCTTTTTCACAAACAAAACCGGTGCACCCCAAGGTGACACAGTAGGACTAATAAAGCCCTTATCAAGGAGTTCCTGAAGTTGCTCTTTCAATCCTTTCAATTCAGCTGGTGCCAAACGATACAGAGGAATAGAAATGCGTTGTGTGCCCAACATCAAGTCAATACCGAAATCAATATTCCTGTAGGGTGGCATACCCGACAGGTCTACAGGAAATACATCCCAAAGGTCTCGTACTACCGGTACTGAATCAATAGTAGGGGTATCTACATCAACATTTCTCACAAAGGCCAAATATGACATGCATCCCTTCCCCACCATACGTTGGGCCTTCAAATAAGAAATTACCCTACTGGGAACATAATCTAGTGAACCTCTCCATTCGAACTTTGGCAACACCGGCATCGCCAATGTCACGGTTTTTGCATGACAGTCCAGAATAGCATGACATGGAGACAACCAATCCATACCCAGGATTACATCGAGATCAACCATACTAAGCAATAAGAGATCAACTCTAGTCTCCAGTCCCCTAATAGTTACCACACATGACCGATACACACGGTCCACAATAATAGTATCGCCCACCGGCGTAGATACACGAATAGGTAAAACTAAGGACTCACGGGGCATATCTAGATAATGAGTAAAGTACGATGATACATATGAATAAGTAGAACCAGGGTCAAATAATATAGATGCCTCCCTGTGGCACACTGAGACAATACTTGTGATCACTGCATCTGAAGCAACAACATCTGGTCTGGAAGGAAAAGCATAGAATCAGGCTAGACTGCCACCTGATCGGCCTCCCCCTCTTGGGTGACCCCTAGCTGCCTGACCCCCACCCCGAGCTGGCTAGGCGGGTGGCAAAGTAACTAGTGCTGAACTGGTAGTCTGACTCCTCTGCTGCATTGGACCTCCCGGGCGATGAGGACACTGTCTCCACATATGCCCAAATTTACCACACTCAAAGCAGCTCCCCGGTACTGGTGGTGGTGCTGACAAAATCGAACCTCGAAACCAGAATAACTCCTAGAAGCACCCTGTGCAAATGAACCCTGAACTGAAGGGGCACGGGACGAACTCTAGGCTGGAAGGGCACCGAGAGATGGATGACCCTGATGAGAACTGTATGAACCATGGCTGGATGATGCACCACGGTGAACTGGATGACCCGTATGAGCGTGTCTGTTAGGACGACCCCTACCGCAGTAAAACTTACTCTTGAAGGAACACCGCGGAAATCACCTGGTCCACGAGGCCTCTTAGCCTCCCTCTCTCCACGGTCTTGGCTACGAACCATCTCTATCTCCCGAGCAATGTCAACTACCTCATCAAAAGTAGCACCTGATAACCTCTCCCGAGTCATATGTAACCGCAGCTGATATGTGAGGCTATCAATGAATCTCTTGATCCTTTCCCTATCAGTGGGAACCAACCAAACTGCGTGACGATCCAACTCAGAAAATCTCATCTCGTACTGCGTCACAGACATGCCATCCTGACGTAACCGCTCAAACTGTCTGCGCAGCTCCTCTCTACAAGACTGCGGCACAACCTTCTCTAAGAAGAGAACGGAGAATTCCTGCCATGTAAGTGGTACTGCACCGATCGACCTGCGCCTCTCATAGGCCTCCCACTATCTGAAGGCAACCCCAGAAAACTAAAAAGTAGTGAACGAGACCCCACTGGTCTCCACAATACCTGCTGTCTGAAGCATCCGCTGGCACTTATCCAGAAAACCCTGAGCATCCTCTGACTCAGCACCGCTAAATGATGGAGGTCAGAGCCTCCCAAATCTCTCAAGTCTCCTCTGTTCATCATCTGCCATAACGGGAACTACCGGGGCCTGAACAGCTGCAGCCGGCTGAGCTGGTAGTTCCCTCGATATTTGAAGTCCCTGTACTACCTGCTCTGGAGTACGTGCAATAGGGGTATGAGTACCTCCCCCGGTCTGAGAAGTGGCAGGTGCGGCCTGAGCCGAAACCAACTGAGCAAGGCCAGTGCAAACTGTCAATATCTGAGCCAAGGCCTCATGTAGGCCTGGAATCTCAATGGGCACAACTGGTGCCTAAGCGTGTCCCGTCGGCTCATTTACATTTGGAATCTGCTCCTGAGCTAGAGCAACTGGTGGTGCTACAGGTGCTGCTCCAACTACTATATGACCGACACCTCGACCTCTACCTCGGCCCCGGCCTCTACTAGGGCCCCGACCTCTCGCGACCCTAACTGGTGGCTGACCGTCCGATCTGGTAGTAGGTGTTCTCATCATCTGTGAGAGAATAGAATAATCAGAATTTTAGTTTTCCAGAATCAAAAGTTCGCACGATAGAATACAAGAAAGTGAAGTTTTCCTAAGGGTTCAGCATCCTCTCAAAAATAAGTACAGCCGTCTCTGTACCGATCCACAAGACTCTTCTAAACCTGCTCATGAATCGTGAGACCTATGTAACCTAGGCTCTGATACCAATTTGTCAAGACCCGAAATCTCACCCGTCGTCATGGCGCCTATCTCAATACTAGGCAAGCCGATATCATCAATAACCCACAATATCTTTTAAATACGGAAAACATCATAATTAAGTTTAATAGAAAATCCCACAAATATTAGGTAAAACATATTCCCAAAACCCGGTGTCACTGAGTACATGAGCATCTATAAATTATAAGCCAAGAAAACACGGTTTATAATGGTCTAAGACCAAATAAAGTAAACAAGAGATAGGGAAGGAGAGACAAGTTCTGCGAAATACGGCAGCTACCTCTGAATCTCTGAAAAATCAACCGTGCAAAAGAATCAACACCCACTATGTCCGGGATCACCTGGATCTGCACACGAAGTGCAGGGTGTAGTATGAGTACAACTAACTCAGTAAGTAATAATAATAAATAAAGAACTGAAAGTAGTGACGAGCTTCACAACTAAGTCCAAATACAGTACTTTCCAACATAAAAATGTAGGCATGCTTCCAAGTTCAATATTTAAAACTCCAAAGCAATTTCATATTAAATTTTGATTGAAACGGAAATAATATCTTTCAGAGTTTTCCAAAACAGTGATATATGACAGCTGAAGTGTAGCACTAATGAAATAAATGCATCCTCTCAGAATATTAGTCACTTAATCCTCCCATTCACTCCAACCTCACAATCACTCTTTCCTCCCAGTCACTCATTCCTCACAGTCACTCATTACTCACAGTCATTCATTCCTCTCAATCACTCAGTACTCGGCACTCGGCACTAGCACTCAGTAGGTACCTGCGCTCACTGGGGGTGTGTACAGACTTCGGAGGGGCTCCTTCAGCCCAAGCGCTATAACAAGCCAATCATGGCATAAATCAATAAAACATGTTGCGGCGTGGAGCCAGATCCCATAAATATCCTCACAATTAGGCCTTCGGCCTCACTCAGTTATCAATCTCTCCAGTCTCTCGGGCTCTCAGAAATCATGATGAGCAGCCCAACAACAATGATATGATGCATCAATAATGAACAAGAGAGACTGAGATGTAATATACAAGTAAAACAGTGACTGAGTACAATATAGTAATTTAACAGATAATTCAACATGTACACGACCTCTGTAGGTCCCAACAGTGTCAACATATGGTTTAAACATGATTTATAGTTCAATTTCACTAATACGTTAAAAAATGTATGCGTTTTGGGAAGAAGGGTAAGTTGAGTCCGCGGTATATTGGGCCGTACAAAATTCTTCGACGAATTGGACAGGTTGCTTATGAGTTAGAATTGCCATCCAAATTGGAATTTGTCCACCCGGTATTCTATTTATCTATGTTGAGGAAATGTATTGGAGACCCTTCTCGGGTCATCCCTATCAAAGATGTACAAGTTACAGAGGATCTATCATATGATGAAGTGCCAGTGGCTATATTAGATCGACAAGTCCGCAAGCTGAGAACAAAGGATGTAGCTTCCGTCAAAGTATTATGGAGGAACAAGAATATAGAAGAAATGACATGGGAAGCAGAAGAGGAGATGAAGTCTAAATACCCTTACCTATTCCAGAGTGAAGATAACGAGGATGTCGGGGGAAAGAAGGATGCATTATAAGGTGAAAAGGCTCTATGAGGTAAGCAATAGCTTGTGAATACTCTTTTTTAGATTACAAAATGGTGATATGCAGATAATGTACATATCCATAATGCTTTGTATAGTCTTGTAAGGCCATAGGTTGGGTTTAACTGCTTGAAAGTTTGGCTAGTATTCATTTTATAGGGGAAACGCATCCGGAAATTTCCGTCAGAATCCACGATGAGTTAGACACCCCATAAACCCTTACATTCGAGGACGAATGTTCCTAAGGGGGGGAGGGTGTTACAACCCAAATTCACGTACCTTAGATCATGCCGTAAGTTAGTCGACGTAAATCCAAGAAGAGATTATCTTTGAGATGATAAGAAGTTAATCCTATTGGTCTTAAACGATACAAGGGTGTATAAGAGTGGTTAATAAGTATTAGAAGTTAAACGAATCAAGGATGTTGTAACCGTATTTTCGGATAACACTAGAGGTGATTAATTGTCCCAAGAGGTCATGTTTTAATGTACTTTAATCATATAATATCTGTATCATATGTATTGAAGTCAAGTGAGTTATGAAACAAAAGTCGATAAAAATTGTCGCAACTTACGTTTATAATTTTACTTAGACTTTAGGTCAAATGTTACTACATTTTTCTACCAATATACTTGGAATTATGGGGTGATCTACCTATAACATTGAAGATCTATGAGTCTAGTTTCCAACACATTAAACCGTTCATCGATACGATCTCGGAATAGAGAGATATTCGCATTTTCGCGAGAGTGTGCCAAGCAGCTCTCTATGGGGCCCACATAGGCGGTTTAGACATATGGATATATATAAGATACCTCAACCCCGTTTTAAGTCATTATTTTTCAGTATATTCAGACCTTATAACCCTAAAAACAGTCTCTCAAGGTTCTCTCATGATCCAAGACCCAAACAAAGGGCAAACAACACAAATCAAATGTCGGGAATCCCGTGGCGCTAGTAAGTTTCTTGTTCTTCTTGTTGTTGCTGATTTTTGTGTTGTTCCAGCTCGTGTGGGAGGTTGTTTTAAGTGTTTTATGTTCTGTAAATACACCTTCAAGTTTTTAATATCAACCCTAGGTGATTTCATGTCTTCTAAAGTAATTCTAGTGCCGAAAAACCCGAATTAATTGCTAGTTTCGCTTCCTTGTTCTTGTGGCAGAATTGAAGGGATATTTCGTGGAAAATTAAGGTCAAATTGGAGTTGTTCTTTCTGTTTAAAGGTAAGGAACCTCTTACTCTATATATATTTAAGATTATCCAAGTTGTGGCTAAGTCGTTGAAGCTAGAACTTGTGAAATATATATCGAAAGGCTTGGTAGTAATGTTGTTGGTTGGTGGACTGTTTTGGGAGGCTCAATATGATTATTAATGATGTTGTTTGGGCTGTTTGGTGATTGTATTGACTTGTGGGAAGTCATATATATAGGGGAGGTTCTGTCCGTTTCATCGTAAAATAGGTTGCGGTCGATACATAATAGTTACGACGCTTAAGCGATAATGATAGTGTCATTTCTCATATTGTAGACTAAGGAGTCGTGACATTTGCATAGCTTGAGGTTGGGCAGTATATACAAGGTATGTGAGGCTATCCCCTTCATTCTTTTGCACGACTCCGATTGTACATAATGTAATGAACGAGCTCCCAAAGATACTCTACTCTTAGAAGCTAGCAGTACTTACATTGCTGCCCTTCTTATGAAACGATTGATATTGATGTTACTTCTCTTATTCTTATATTATCAATGTTGTTGGTAGTTCCTGATTCTTATAAGATTCTTAATGAAGAGTTAATCCTAATAACGTGTACGAAGGATACCGACCTTACGTCACTCCGAAAGGTTCAAAATGTGATTCCAATGAGTCCAGCATGCATCATATATATGTATCTATTTTACTCTACCGAGCCGCGCTATAGTCGGCCGGGTACGGCACCTATTGTGCAACCACTGATCAGTTGGGTTTTACCGAGCTCCACGTGGCCGGGTACGATTCTACCGAGCCCTATGATGGCCGGGTACATTTTACCGAGCCTATTATGGCCGGGTACGATATGATGATGGTGATGCCCACAAAGGCATATGTTTTAAAAGTTTATGTATATATATGTATGTATCATGTATTTCATGTCAATAGCCCTCAGAGGTACCCAGATGTCACAGGTTGTATATTCTCTATCCTTGTTTACATTACTGTTCTTACTTATGCTTTCCTGCCTTACATACTCAGTACTTTATTCGTACTGACGTCCTTTTTATTTGTGGACGCTGCATGTCGTGCTGCAGGTCCTGATAGACGGGTAGACACAGCTCCCCCACCACAGTAGGCTGTCCAGTTCAGCGGTTATTGGCGAGATCCCTTCTCCGGACTTGCCGTGGTCTTGGTATGCATTTTTGTTATAGACATTATGGGTATGTCGGGGCCCTGTTCCGGCAATGTTGTAGCACTTATGTTCCTTTAGAGGCTCATAGACAGGTGTCGACTCATGTATGGTTTGGAATGCCTTGTCGGCTGATTTTTGTTGTATAGTCTTTCACGACAGCATGGTAGCTCGTACCTTATATATAGTTTCTTGACAGTCTTGTCATCCCATGTTATATATGTTCATGACATTATCTTTCATTGTTGGATGTTCATGATCCATGTCTACCATTTATATTGATCTTGTCGGCCCTTAAAGATAATAAGGAAGGTTAGATAAAATGTACGTTGGTGCTCGGCAAGTATGGCCCGGGTGCTAGTCATGACCCTCCAGTTGGGTCGTGACACAAATTAATTGTACAACTTCATTAAAATTCATAGGAAACAATCCCGGATAATAATACCTCGACTTGTCACGATCCAATTTCCCCTCCGTTAGGTATCGTGATGGCACCTAGTCTTAGGGACTAGGTAAGCCTAACATTTACTCAATGACAACCATAATAAATAACATCTAACAACTTGAAAAGGAATTCGTTATAAAAATTTACAATTCCCAAAACCGGTAGTACAAGTCATAAGCTCTACTGAGTTACTAGAAAGCCTATAAATACAACTGTTTTGAAATAGAGATAAAACAGTGCAAGTACAATATTAGAAGGTGACTCTGAAGCCTGCGAACGCAACAACAGGTTTACCTTGAGTCTCCAAAGCAAGATCCGTACTGCTAGCGATCAGTCAACTGACTCCACATTACCTGACTCTGCACAAAAATATGCAGAAGTGTAGTATGAGTATACCACAGTCGGTACCCAGTAAGTATCAAGACTAACCTCAGTGGAGTAGTGACGAGCTATAGTCAAGACACTCACTAGTCAAATAACCTGTGCAATATAGCAATATACAATAGTATTGGAAAACAACTAGCAATGATAACAAGAACATCATAATTATTACTCAGACAAATAAGGAACACAAATACAACCAATTAATCAAGTCCTTCAAATATAAATTCATCACATATTATTCTTTAAGATAAATATCTTTCGAATATACTTCTTTTGAATAAATATATTTTCAAGTAAAAGTCACCATGTGACACCTCATTTTAATATCATAAAAATTACGGGTCTCATTCCACTTTCATATTTTTCACGGCACCTCGTGCCCATATTTCTATCACAACCACACGGACAATTCACGTGTCAATAATAAAATCATCATATTTTTCCCGGCACCTCATGCCCATATTTCTTTCATAACCACAGGGACAACTCACGTACCAAAATATCAATGTATATAAGATCCGCAGTATCAATTTATTATCAATAAAGTAAGATTACAATTTTTGAACCAAGTAAGAATACATCAAAGAAATGAGTTTATTTTTGAAAGAGTTTGAGTAAAGAAAAAATGACATTTCAATTTAAATAAAGCATTAGATAATCTATTGCTTCGGATGTAGAACTGATTAGTTTAAAACATAATAGTAATTTCTTTTATTTAAAACAACTCAGTCATCAAAAATCAGTAAAAATCAGGAATATAAATGTTCAGAGTCTCGTACAAAAAAGCCCAAGCCAACACAATACAACGAAGAATACAAACACATAGCAAAATCAAATAATACCTCACGGCAGATCACAAGGATTGACCTATCACAAAAATACAAATTAACCAAAGACAAATGCAACCATAGAGAGATGTCAACAAAAGTCAATGCAGGTCCCGCCTCTCGAAACCCGACATACTTTTTACGAAATACGAACACCCATTCCGATACGAGTTTAATATACCAATTTTATCGAATTCTAATAACAAATCGACCTCCAAATCTTGAATTTCCAATTTTGAAGAGTTTTTACAAAAATTCCCATTTCCTCCATTAAACTCGAATTAAATAATGAATATAACTATAGATTCGTGAAATATAAGCACTTTAGAATGTAGAACACTTAACCCAATCAAGCTTGTGAAAACTCCCTCCAAAATCGCCCAAAAGCCGAGCTCCAAAATCTCAATCGAAAAATGGAGAAATGACCAATTTTGGTCCTTAATGAATCTGTCCAGTTTCGCACCTGCGGGCAAAATGCCGCATCTGCGCACATAGCTTTTGCGATGGCCGGTGCGCACTTGCGATGGGTTCCGCTTATGCGCCTCCTCTGCCCGCTTCTGCGATCATGCAGGTGCGGGAAATGCTTCGCACCTGCGACCTCAGTCCAGCCTAGCCAATTTCGCTTCTGCGAGCTTCATCTCGCTTCTGCGATGGTCGCACTTGAGCCCAAAATTCTGCAAGTGCGATTCCAACAACTTCTGCCATTCTCCAGCAGCTTCCTTCAAGTCTAAATTGCTTTGTTAACCTTCCGAAATCCACCCGAGGCCCCCGGGATCTCAACCAAATATACCAACATGTCCCAAAATACAATACAATCTTAGTCTAAGCTTCAAACCACGTCAAACAATGCTGAAATTACGAATCGCGCATCGAATCGAATTATGAATTTTTCAAATCTTTCAACTTCTATATCTTGCACCGAAACGTATCAAATCAATCCGGAATGACTTTAAATTTTTCACATAAGTCATAAATGGCGTAATTGAGCTATTCCCATTTCCGGAATCGAAATCTGACCTCGTTATCAAAAATTTAACATTCGGTCGGACTTTCCAAAAATCTTCTATTTTCCAGCTTTTGCCAAAATGCATCGAATTGTCCTACGGACTTCCAAATCCAAATCCGAACATATGCCTAAGTCTGAAATCATCATACGAAGCTATTTCCATCATCGAAATTCTATTCCGGGGTCGTTTGCTCAAAAGTCAACTCTCCGGTCAACTTTTTCCATTTAAGCTTCTAAATAAGCATTGTTCTTTTAATTTAATTCTGAATCTTCCGAAAATCAAACTCGACCACACCCGCGGGTCATAATACATATTACGAAGATGCTCAAGACCTTAAGTCACTGAATGTGGCTTTAATTCTTAAAACGACAAGTCGGGTCGTTACATTCTTCACCTCTTAAATATATGTTCGTCCTCGAACATGCCAAGAATGTTTCTGAGGATATTAAATTACTGAATGTATTCTTACACACATACTCGCGTGTGATTTTATGTTCCTGCAATTTAACACGGGTCCGACAACACCATCTCAATTGAGATTATTTCTTTCATCCATTCTTATAAGCTTTAAAGCCAATTCCTTACTCTCCGATCAATTTCAAATGCCTGATTTTTTATATTAACACACTGTGTTAGTCTCGACCGGCTGTAGAAATTTCGTACCCACAACACATTATATGTATGCCCATAACCACATCTCTGATCATAATAGTTGTTCATAATCAATTCCAGCATCATCAATTAACCTCATATTAACTAAAACCTCGTTACGAATTTTCGCAACACTGACAACAAAATGTGAGGCATGCAGACCTCATAAATATTTACCCGACTTAACGCATCACATTTATCGTCGCCTGGGCACTCACCTCGTAGGCTAAAACTCAATATTTTCCTCACAATTATGAATAAATATGCACATAAACACATAAAAGAATTATCAAATAAGCCTAACAGGCATGACTTCCTATCAATACAATAGTAGAAATTTTTAATTTCACAAAGAGAAAATTTAAACTCATAAAGTTTTCACTACAAGGACCTCGTCCTTATATAACTTCCACCGTAGCTTGTAACCCAGTTTAAATATTTCACATCATAAAAAAATGCGAGGATCTCATCCTCAACTCCGAATCACAAGTATTTTGCACATCGTACCAACTGAAATTTTCAGTTTCCTTTCTTTCTTCTTTTCAATAAATTTCGTAAACAGTTTTCACAACACATAATGAACCCTAATCCCGGTAGGGTATATAATTCATAAATTTAAATTCAATTATTCGAAAATCACATCAAAACCCACTGTAGTGAGAAATAAAAAGTCACATTTGGACTTATAGCCCTCAATGGTGTACACAAATAAAAATGATAGACACGGGCTAACATTATCAAATCTCCCAACAGGGATAACATATAAGTGAGTCACAAAGTTACGAAACTCACCCATAAGTGGAGCATAATAGGAGGACTCGCCTCGATATCTAGAACCAAATCAAATTAAGGAGAATTATCCTTTTATAACAAATCAAGATTGTACCTGTAACGACACCATTTGGTGTATCGGCCTCAGCCAAATCATAGCAACGGGCCGGGCCTCTACCTCTTAGACGCCCCCTACCCGCCTGTTCTCCACCCCTAATTGGCTATGCACGTGGAGTATTAACTGGAATAACCACTTTAAGAATCTTGTGCTGGTGGTGCACTAAAGGTATTAATTGGAGCACTACGAGTACTCTGAATTGCGGACTAGGCTGACCGACTGCCCGAGCCTCCGTTGTGATGAGTCATAACTGCAAAGTAGAATCTACTAAATTCTCCAGAGTTCGGAGACCTTTTGGCCTCCTTCTCTTCACTTCGAACATGTTCTAACATCCTGGCAGTCTCTACTACTTGCTGAAATAGAATGTCAGTCTGCGACTCTTGAGCCATACATATTTTAAAATCATAATTGAGCCCTTCAATGAATCTGTGGACTCGCTCCCTAACTGTAGGAACCAAGATAGGTGCATGACAGGCTAATTCACTGAACGTGATAGCATATTCTGACATTGTCATAGTTCCCTGACTCAACCGTTCAAACTCTGTGCGCCACGCATCTCTAAGAGTCTGGGGAACAACTCTTTCAAGAATATTTTCGAAAATTGAGCCCAAGTTGGTGGTGTTGCATCGGCTGGTCTACCTTCTTCATAAACTTTCCACCACTAATACACTGCTCCTGATAGTTGAAATGTAGTAAAGGAAACTCCGCTCACTTCTACAATACTTTTGGTATGGAGAATATGGTGACATTGTTCTAGAAATCCATGGGTATTCTCGAAAGATGTACCACCAAAAGTAGGGGGGACTATAACTCTTTAATCTCTCAAGTCTCTTTTGTTCTTCTTCTGACGTTTCTGGCCTGACCTCAGGCTGAACCGGAATAACAGGTTGTACTGGTACTATACCCGAAACCTGACCAATATGAACCTGCTGCTCTAGAGTACGGGCAGTAGAAGTCTGAGCTCCTTCCCCAATTTGTGAAATATTTGGTGCAACGAAGATCTATCCTGCCTGAGTTAATGTACCAAACATGCTCAGGAACTGTACTAAAGTCTCCTAAGGTCCGGGGGTAACAACAGGTGTTTCTGGTANCCCCCAACCAGTGCTATTGGCGGCTCCTCAACTGTTGTTCTGACAGGTGCTCTAGCTACGACACGTGCCCTTCCTCAGCCTCTACCTCGGCCCCGGCCTCTTGCAGCCCTAGCAGAATGCGCGGGTGCCTGCTCAGCTGACCTGGTAGCACGTGTACTCACAATTAGTGAGAGAATAGAGATACAAAGGCTCAAATTCTAAATTCAACAAATTTCGCACAACAGGAATAAAAGAAGTGGAAATTTCCTAACAGTTCTGTAGCCTCTCGAAGATAAGTACAGACGTCTCCGTACCGATCCGCAAGACTCTATAAACTCGCTTATGACTCGTAGCACCTATGAACCTAGAGCTCTAATACCAACTTATCACGACCAAATTTCCCCTCCATTGGGTATCGTGATGGCACATAGTCTTACGGACTAGGTAAGCCTAATATTTACTGAATGACAACCATAATAAATAACATCTAACAACTTGAATTGGAATTCTTCATAAAAAATTACAATTTCCAAAACCGGTAGTACAAGTCATAAACGCTACTGAGTTACTAGAAAGCCTATAAATACAACTGTTTTGAAATAGAGATAAAACAGTGCAAGAACAATATTAGAAGGTGACTCCGAAGCCTGCGAACGCAGCAACAGGTTTACCTTGAGTCTCCAAAGCAAGATCTGTACTACTAGCGATCGGTCAACTGACTCCACATTACCTGACTCTGCACAAAAAAATACAGAAGTGTAGTATGAGTACACCACAGTCGATACCCAGTAAGTATCAAGACTAACCTCAGTGGAGTAGTGACGTGGTACAGTCAAGACACTCACTAGTCAAATAACCTGTGCAATATAGCAGTATACAATAGTATTGGAAAACAACTAGCAATGATAACAAAAACATCATAATTATTGCTCAGACAAATAAGGAACACAAATACAACCAATTAATCAAGTCCTTCAAATATACACTATTCACATATTATTCATTAAGATAAATATATTTCGAATATACTTTTTTGAATAAATATATTTTCAAGTAAAAGTCACCATGTGACACCTCATTTCTATATCATAAAAATTAAGGGTCTCGGCCCACTTTCATATTTTTCACGATACCTCGTGCCCATATTTTTATCACAACCACACGGACAATTCACATATCAATAATAAAATCATCATATTTTTCCCGGCACCTCATGCCCATATTTCTTTCATAACCGCACGGACAACTCACGTACGAAAATATCAATGTATATAAGATTCACATGATCAATTTATTTTTAATAAAGTAAGTTTACAATTTTTGAACCAAGTAAGAATTCATCAAAGAAATGAGTTTATTTTTGAAATAGTTTGAGTAAAGAAAAAATGAAATTTCAATTTAAATAAAGCATCAGATAATCTATTGCTTCAGATGTAGAACTTATTAGTTTAAAACATAATAGTAACTTCTTTTATTTAAAACAACTCAGTCATCAAAAATCGGTAAAACCCATGAATATAAATCTTTAGAGTTTCATACTAAAAAGCCCAAGCCAACACAATACAATGAAGAAAACAAACACATAGCAAAATTAAATAATACATCACGATAGATCAGAAGGATTGACCTATCACATAAATATAAAATAACCAAAGACAAGTGCAACCATAGAGAGATGTCAATAAAAGTCAACGTAGGGCTCGCCTCTTGGAACCTGACATGCTTTTCACAAAATCCGAACAACCATTCCGATATGAGTTCAACCATACCAATTTTATCGAATTCTAATAATAAATCGACCTCCAAATCTTGAATTTCCATTTTTGAAGAGTTTTTACAAAAAATTCCATTTCCTCCATTAAACTCGAATTAAACGATGAATATAACCATAGATTCATGAAATATAATCACTTTAGGATGTAGAACACTTACCCCAATCAAGCTTGTGAAAAATCCCTCCAAAATCGCCCAGATATCGAGCTCCAAAATCTCAATCGAAAAATGGCGATATGACCAATTTTGGTCCTTAATGATTCTGTCCAGTTTCACACCTGCGGGAAAAATGCCGCATCTGCGCACATAGCTTTTGCGATGGTCAGTGCGCACCTGCGATGGGTTCCGCTTATGTGCCTCCTCTTCCCACTTCTACGGTCATGCAGGTGCGGGAAATTCTTCTCACCTGCGACCTCAGTCCAGCCCAGCCAATTTCGCTTATGCGAGCTTCATCTCGCTTCTGCAATGGTCGCACCTGCGCCCAAAATTCCGCAAGTGCGATTCCAACAGCTTGTGCCATTTTCCAGCAGCTTTCTTCAAGTCCAAATTGCTCTGTTAACCTTCCGAAATCCACCCGAGGCCCCCGAGACCTCAACCAAATATACCAACATGTCCCAAAATACAATACAAACTTAGTCGAGGCTTCAAACCACGTCAAACAATGCCAAAATTACGAATCGCGCATCGAATCGAATTATGAATTTTTCAAATCTTCCAACTTCTATATCTTGTGCCGAAATGTGTCAAATCAATCCGGAATGAATTCAAATTTTACACACAAGTTATAAATGACCTAATGGAGCTATTCCCATTTCCAAAATCAAAATCCGCCCTCATTATCAAAAATTTAACTTTCGGTAGGACTTTTCAAAAATCTTCTATTTTTTAACTTTCGCCAAAATGCGTCGAATTGTCCTACGGACTTCCAAATCCAAATTCGAACATATGCCTAAGTCCGAAATCATCATACGAAGCTATCACCATCATAGAAATTCCATTCCGGGCCGTTTGCTCAAAAGTCAACTCTCCGGTCAACTCTTTTCGTTTATGCTTCTAAATAAGAATTGTTCTTTTAATTTAATTCCGAATCTTCTGAAAATCAAACTCGACCATACCCGCGGGTTATAATACATATTACGAAGCTGCTCGAGACCTTATGTCACTGAACGGGGCTTTAGTTCTTACAACGACAAGTCGGGTCGTTACAAGGTTAGACTTGCAAATGTAGGTTCCATCTATATGTCACGACCCAAAATCCATTAAAGGTGATGATGGCGCCTAACACCACTGTCAGGCTAGCCAACAATAAAAGTTTAATTAATTATTCCTTTTAGTATATTGAAATCGCATTTTTCCTTCAATTAAATAATCAGAAATAAAATTTACAGAGTAAATGATAATATCTTCCCAACTACAATACTGTACAACTCATAAGTACCCCTAAAACCCGGTATCACAAGTGCATGAGCATCGACTAGGAAGTAAAATAAAATACAGCATCTGTTCGGAATATAAATTAGACAGGAAAAATACAAATAACCCTGGAGGACACTCCACTGGCTGTGGATCATAACCTGAAATGCAGCTCGTGGCAAGTCCCTGCATCATCCGTGCCTCCGTGCCCAAAGGACCACCGGACATAAAATGACCTGCACAAAAATATGCAGCAAGAGTAGTATGAGTATGTAAATCCACGTGTACCCAGTAAGTATCTGGCCTAACCCCGGAGGAGTAGTGACGAGGGGTCGACATCGACACTCACTAGTGGTCCAATAATATCAGGTACAGTAAAGAGGTGAACAAATATGAGGCAAAGTAGATAAATGAAATAAACAACTGTAAATCTGTGGTATAATTATCCTCCTTACAATAAGCACAAACTCTTAATTAGCAATTCCTCCTCAACCGGAGCGCGCGCGCGCGCACACACACACACACACACACATATATATATATATATATAATGGACCTCACCAAATAGGTTATTCTAATTTGAATCGGGGAAAGACTCATAGATACTCTGGCTTCTTGCCAGATATTACGCACGATTCCATGAGGATATATTTATAGAAATACCGAGGCGTACAGCTCCAACATAAATAATAAACCGTGCACTGCCGAGGGTCGAACGACACGAACCATAGATGCATCTATTCAACTGCCGAGGCGACCGGCTTGCTCCCATGAGAGTGTGGTACATAAATCCTGCCGAGGCGAACGGCCCGATCCCATTAGAATAAGAAGTACATAATCCTACCGAGGCGATCGGCCCGATACCATTAGAATAAGGAGCTTTGATGGATCCTTGACCCCACTCACGAATAAACGTGTGAGTTATAATTTCTTTAACAAAAACCTTTCAATGAAACATATATATCACGGAAACATTTCGTAAAAGGAGTAATATTATTTGGTGACTAATCATGAACTCGTGAAGTCTATACAATAGAGAGTCTAGTCTCAAGTAGTAATGTAAAACAGAGGAATTTAATAGGCGAGAAACTTCTCAAATAGTACAACTATAGCATGATGTGAACCTAAGCCTACCCGGACAATAACATGAATGTAGCTACGTACGGGCTCTCGTCACCTCGCGCGTACGTTGCCCCCACAACAAGTAGCACACATCAATATACAACACTTAGGGGTAATTTTCCCCTCACAGAGTTAGACAGGAGACTTACCTCGCTCCGAAATTCCATAACCAGCTCCAAAGCCCTCTAACACCTCAAACCGATGCTCGTCGCTCCAAAACTAGTCAAACAATGTGCAAACCAATAAAAATATACTCTAATACTCATAACAAATCAATTTAGACAAATTCCCAACTCCACTCGAAAAGCCGATAAAGCAACCCTCGGGACCACGTGCCCGGATTCTGAAATTTTTTGAATATAAATATTACCCATAACATTATGAACTCAAATATATGATTTATTCTCAATTCCATGCCCAAATTCGTGGTCAAAATCTAAAAATACCAATTTCTAGGTTTTCTACCAAAACCCCAAATTTTTCACAATAGTTCCATGGATTTCCATATTAAAATCTATATATAATCCAAGTATTTAACTTGCAATAGGTGGGAATCACTTACCTTGACATAGATGATGAAAGTCTCCTCTCCAAAAGCTCCAAACATCTCGCACCCAAGTGAAAAATGAGAGGGGATGAGCCAAACCCCGCATTAAAACCAATCTGCTCAGGCCCGCCCTTCTTCACGATCACGGGAATGCCTTCGCAATCGCGAAGGCTAAACATACTTCCTCCACATTTTCCTCTACGCGTTCGTGACCCAATGGCCGCGTTCGCGAACCTGGTGACTCCCTACTTTTTGCTTTCACGGGCCTCAAGCCGCGTTCGCGAAGGCTTAACGTCTGGCAGGCCCCCAACTCATTTCTTCTTTGCATTCACGTACGCCTACCCGTGTTCGCGTATGCTTCCACAACCCCAGCTCCGCATTTGCATCTCTCCCATCACGTTCTCGATGGGGAAATCCAGCAGCCCCCATAAGTCTCCTTCGCGAACGCATGAATCCCTTCGCGTTCGCGAAGAAGGAAACCAGATAGCAGCAATCAGCAGCAGCAAATCATTCCAATTTTGTCCGAAACCACCACGAAACACACCTGAGGCCCCCGGGACCCCGTCCAATTACTCGATCCAGTCCCATAACATTACACAGACCTTCTCAAGGCCTCAAAGCACCTCAAACCACGTCAAAACCATGAATTGCACCCCAATTCAGGCTTAATGAACTTTAGGACTTTAAACTTCTATATTCGATGCCGAAACCTATCAAATCACGTCCGATTGATCTCAAATTTTGCATACAAGTCACATTCGACATTACGTACCTACTCCAACTTTCGGAATCGGAATCCGACCCCGATATCAAAAAGTCCACTCCCGGTCAAACTTCTCAAAAATCTTCAAATTTCTAACTTTCGCCTAATGACCCAGAAATGACCTACGGATCTCCAAATCCACATCCGGACGCGCTCCCAATACCAGAATAACCATACGGAGTTGTTCCCAGACTCGGAATCCCAAACGTACATCAATAATATGAAATGAACTTTAACCCAATTTATGAAATTCTTCCAAAATGCCAACCTTCCACAATATGCGCCAAAACGCTCCGAGGTCATCCAAAACCCGATCCGGACATACGCCCAAGTCCAAAACCATCATACAAACCTGTTGGAACCTTCAAATCGCTATTCCGAGGTCGTTTACTCAAAAATCACATCTCAGTCAATTCTTCCAACTTAAAGCTTCTGAAATGAGAGTTTTCTTTCCAAATCAACTCCGAACTTCCTGAAATTCAATTCTGACCAGGCGCACAAGTCATAATACCTGAAGTGAAATTACTCAAGGCCTCAAACCACCGAACGTCGTGCTAGAGCTCAAAACGATCGGTCTGGTCGTTACATTCTCTCCCACTTAAACATACGTTCGTCCTCGAACATGCTAAGAACTGCTCTGGAGTTGTCCGAAATCATTGTTTAACAACTCGTGCACCTACCCTGTGCTACCACAACCCAGTTAAGAACATTAGCTCGAGCAAACCTGAAAATCCTCCCTTTTATCTAGTCAAATAAGCTTTAGAGCCAAATTTCAACATCTGAAATTCTCTACCAGGTATGTTTCCGACATACGAACACAGTATCCATCACTGCACGATGTACCAATACATGATTGTATACTTTTACCGAATTCACACCATGCACCGCATTATTCACATGACCATAATGACATCCCCTACAATAACCGAAATCCCACGAATCTGATGCCCACAACACACCTCATGAAGAATATAAGTCCCGTTTCAACTCTCGCAATACTGCCACGACAGAAGAGATGTATAGAAACTCATAACCACCTGCCGAATCACAACTCATGGAGTCTCTCCTCCCGACAAGAACCATTACCTCATTCTGGACTGAATATCGATATTTACTCTTTAATGTGCCTCATATAAATCTAATCGCACTGATCCCAGGTCCAATAATCTCGTCTCACCCAGTATAAGTTGTTCAGGCAATAAGCCATCTCAGACACTGCCAAAAGTTTCATATGATGCCACAAGGTGCCAACAAGCTACAAACTCGAATGTGATACATAAGGAAACGAACTCTGGAAAGAGCTACTCTACCCACGTAACTAGTTAAACAACCGAAAGGATGTTATGAACCTTCCTCAAAAATTGAGAAACAGAGCACACAAGAATAGATATGGGGAACTGTACTCAACATAATGTTGTTGCGGCATGAAACCAGATCCACACATGATACTGTTGCGGCGTGCCACCCGATCCATCCATGATACCCGTGAAGGCATGCCACCCGATCCAAACAGCATATCCGTGGCGGAGTGCCACCCGATCCACACATAATAATAAATAGGGAAATACCCATCAAGCCAGAAATGTTTATACCTACGAAATACCCGAATATTAACCACAAGCACGCGAAGTGCATAATACAAATCCTGGGGAGACAAATAGCGCCATACGCTACAAAACTCAAGCACGACTAAGGTGCGATGAATGACCTGCATCTCGATAGCCATCCTACTCATATAACACCACCTCTACGTGGGACCTCAACACATTATACAAATAATCAAGCCGTCTCACAACCCACATGGCAAAATAAAGTATTACATGGAATAGTTGACGACAGAAATAACATTCAAAGCCCAAAGACTCCTCCGCAAGCAACGCTATGCTGAAATAAACACATCCGGCCTGATATATAGTACACACTCACTTTTAGATCTATTCACGGACCTCAAGCCGGTTCTTATCGTACTGTACTGAGCTAATAACCTTTCAAGGATCCACACCGACCTCTTTCCCCTGACACACATGAAAAACCGTTGAATCCGGAACAAACCTCCACAATTTACAACCAATTGAACGGAGTGCCCTTCATGCACAAATTCTCACATTAGTGATAGTACCACAATCTCTATACTTGGTTCCAATCTTTAATCAATCAAGTGACTACATGTCACACTTATACAATCCTCCCTTGGGATATGCTCCCACGACCTTCCGCATCTGGTATAAGTCTGCACATCCATACCACCGGTCATACTAATTTCATAAAGAGAATCAAGGATCCGCAATTCAGTACACAAAGCCTCTTACACATGACACTGATCTCAGGTGACGCTGAAGACGGTACCAGCTTACTCTAAACATCTGAATTCTTTCCTGCTCATCCGAGCTCGTGCCATTCTTGTCTCCATCAAACTGTAACCTTGATCCTCAACTTCCAATTCCCATGTCGTTCACTGTACCTAACATACCAATACGTGAGAGTACAAGAATTCCATCATGACTCCTGATCCACTAATAGACTAAACAGTCTATCGCATAGCAACCTTTTACTTAACTCATTTCAGGAGAACCATTGCAACACGCGACCGAATTCCCATAACCGCAAAAAATACAATCCTCAAGTAGTGCTCTAAACCACCATAACTCTTTCGGGATCCATCTACACATAGCAGGCCATAATACTCGAATGCCTCGAAATAAAATCAATTACGGTGGCCATCAAACCACACACGTACCGCCACAAATCACATGTATAACTTAACACGCTGAAGGAGTTGATCATTCCCACCATCATGCCAATTCAACCATTGCTAACTGATCCGACTTCTTCTAATTTACTCTGTACTTGCCTTAGGAATACTAATAGCTCCATTCAAAACATCATGAACCCAAATCCGTACTCATCCCAAGTGACCTTATTTCACGAGACCACGTTGTCTCCAAAACCCACAAACCATCTCATACCCTCCTTATGCGCATATTCGTATCTTCAACTGGTACACCCATTCTGAAAATCCCTCTATGAATCCGAAGTTATTTTCTCCCATTCCTCCAATGCCACACCGCAGACCGAAGATAATGTAGAACACTCCAAGTCACTTTCATAATCCGCTGGTAAAGCTCGATACTTAACCATACTATGGACTCGAAATCCTTAGGCACCACACTTTAACTTTTGAATCCATTAGGACTGTTGTTGAGAGTCACCCACTCTGACTTGTTCCCGAATGCAATCAAATTCCAAGGCCCTGCTAGCACATGAACACCCTCTCAAAGAAGAAACCGGCTGAATTCCTTCCCTTGTACATCACATCTATACGAAGCATAGACTCTGAGTCTTCCCAAAACCTGAACATGAACCGATAAGGCCAAATATAGCACACATTCCTCAAATCCTTTAGCTCAAATTACCACTGATGTTTTCTTTCCTTAGTCGTAATAACCCACCAATACATTGATGACCAGAAATCACCCAAGTAGACAACCACGCAATCCAATCATAGACGGTGGGGCTCTCCCACTTAGCTTGAAGCTACAATTACATAACCCTGGGACCCACCGAGATTCCTTCTTCCCCATTGACGTCAGCTAAAAGTCCAACAATGCATTCCAAGCTCGAAGTCATGTTGCACCCAAATAAAATCCGTGGACCTAGTCTCTGCCCACCATGAATTTCCAAATGGCTCCAAACTTTCCTCAAGGCATGTGGACATCCTACCACGGAACCCATATGTTACTCTGTCACTCTACCACTTTGGTTAAACCCTCTCATTTAAGTAACTGCTCGACTTCTTCTTCTCACACTTGGACTCCTAGAAATTTAACTACCGCAAGACACCTCCCACATGTCCTTCCTCATACTTCGCTGCCTAGTTGTTGCCTTAAATCAAAATCTATCTCTGTAGCACTTGAACCAATCGATCGCTACCAGCTTTAAACCTTTCCGAAGATCATCTTTCTCGAGGCATCACAATAGAAACACCGATTCGATTCTGAAATTGCTACACCCTGTTATTTCTGACAACCACTTCTCTGGCACCATTTCACAGTACCCTGCCCCGAAGGAGAATTAAAGAAGACCACAACACTGGCGAACTTAACGCATCCAATCAAGGACGACGACACCACATCACAGATGAAAATTCCACCGCACTCGAAATACCAAGTCTCCTTACTTAATCAACCCAAACCTGAACGTTCGTAGTCTGATTGCCTCTCCTCCGCCGGAACTAAATGCTGAACCTCTAAGCCGTGAAATGAGAAGTCCTTCTATCAAGTCATTTACTGCCGTGATCCATAGATAAGCACCCTACCATTACACCAACACTATGCGATAGCAACGCACGAATCATCATAATAATCAGTGCCAAATCTCAAATCATAGGCAATACTAATACTGAGCTGAAATGACATAGCGTCCTTCTGCAAGGCGACGACAATAGCCCAATCAAATATGCAGGGAGAAACATCCCGCACCACATCTGCAGCACCATTAAATTCCTCGATTCCAAATTTATAACAAGCAATTCACGTTGCATAAGATTGAATAGGAAGTAAATGAAGGCATAAGCCTCAAAGGAATCAAATCACACGATGAAGAATCAAGAAGGGAAGTAGTCCTAACAGCCCTGTAGCCTCTCAAAGATAGGTACAGACATCTCCGTACCGTTCCGCAAGACTTTACTAGACTCGATCATGACTTGTGAGACCTAAGTGAACCTAGTGCTCTGATACCATGTTATCACGACCCAAAATCCATTAAAGGTCGTGATGGCGCCTAACACCACTGTCAAGAAAGCCAACGATAAAAGTTTAACTTAATTATTCCTTTTAATATTTTGAAATTGAAATTTTCCTTCAATTAAATAATCAAAAAAAATAATTTACAGAGTAAATGATAATATTTTCCCAACTACAATACTGTACAACTCATAAGTACCCCCACAAACTGGTGTCACAGGTGCATGAGCATCGACTAGGAAGTAAAATAAAATACAGCATCTGCCCGGAATACAAATTAGACAAGAAAAATACAAATAATCTTGGACGAGACTCTGCTGGCTGCGGATCGTAACCTAAAATGCAACTCGCGGCAAGTCCCCGCATCATTCGTGCCTCCGTTCCCAAAGGACCACCGGACATAAAAGTACCTACACAAAAATGTGAAGCAAGTGTAGCATGAGTACGTAAATCTACGTGTACCCATTAAGTATCTAGCCTAACTTCGAAAGAGTAGTGACGAGTGGTCGACATCGAAACTCACTAGTGGTCCAATAATGTCAGGTACAGTAAGGAGGTGAATAAATATGAGGCAAAGTAAATAAATGAAATACACAACTGTAAATATGTGGTACAATTATCCTCCTTACAATAAACTCAAGCTCTTAATTAGCAATTCCTCCTCAACCGGAGCGCATATATATATATAATGGACCTTACTAAATAGGTTGTTATAATTTGAATCAGGGAAAGACTCACAGATACTCTGGCTTCTTGCCAAATATTACGCACGATTCCATGAGGATATTTTTAAAGAAATGTCGAGGCATACGGCCCGATCCAACATAAATAATAAATTGTGCACTGCCGAGGGTCGAACGTCACGAACCATAGATGCATCTATTAAACTGCCGAGGCGACCGGCTTGCTCCCATGAGAGTGTGGTACATAAGTCCTGCCAAGGCGAACGTCCCGATACCATTATAATAAGAAGTACATAATCCTGTCGAGGCGATCGGCCCGATCCCATTAGAATAAGGAGCTTTGACGGGTCCTTGACCCCACTCACGAATAAACGTGTGAGTTATAATTTCTTTAACAAAAACCTTTCAATGAAACATATATATCACGGAAACATGTCGTAAAAGGAGTAATATTGTTTGGTGACTAATCATGAACTCGTGAAGTCTATACAATAGAGAGTCTAGTCTCAAGTAGTAATGTAAAACAGAGAAATTTAATAGGCGAGAGACTTCTCAAATAGTACAGCTATAGCATGATGTGAACCTAAGCCTACCCGGACAATAACATGAATGTAGCTACGTACGGGCTCTCGTCACCTCACGCGTATGTAGACGCCACAATAAGTAGAACACATAAAAATACAACACTTAGGGGTAATTTCTCTCTCACAGAGTTAGACAGGAGACTTACCTCGCTCCGAAATTCCATAACCGGCTCCAAAGCCCTCTAACACCCCAAACTGATGCCCCTCGTTCCAAAACTAGTCAAACAATGTGCAAATAAATAAAAATATACTCTAATACTCATGAAAAATCAATTTAGACAAATTCCCAACTCCGCTCGAAAAGCCGATAAAGCAACCCTCGGGCCCACGTGCCCGGATTCCGAATATATTTGAAGATAAACATTACTCATAACATTATGAACTCAAATATATGATTTATTCTCAACTCCATGCCCAAATTCGTGGTCAAAATCTAAAAATACCAATTTCTAGGTTTTCTACCAAAACCCCAAATTTTCCACATTTTTTCCATGGATTTCCATGTTAAAATCTATATATAATCCAAGTATTTAACTTGCAATAGATGGGAATCACTTACCTTGACATAGATGATGAAAGTCTCCTCTTCAAAAGCTCCAACATTCGCCCACCCAAGTGAAAAATGAGAGGGGATGAGCCAAACCCCGCATTAAAACCAATCTGCCCAGGCCCGCCCTTCTTCACGATCGCGGGAATGCCTTCGCAATCGCGAAGGCTAAACACACTTCCTCCACATTTTCCTCTACGCGTTCGCGACCCAATGGCCGCGTTCGTGAACCTGGTGACTCCCTACCCTTTGCTTTCACGGGCCTCAAGCCGCGTTCGCGAAGGCTTAACGTCTGGCAGGCCCCCAACTCAATTCCTCTTCGCGTTGGTGTGCGCCTACCCGCGTTCGCGTATGCTTCCACAACCTCAGCTTTATGTTCGCGTCTCTCCCATCGCGTTAGGGATGGGCAAATCCAGCAGCCCTCACAAGTCTCCTTCGCGAACGCATGAATCCCTTCGCGTTCGCGAAGAAGGAAACCAGATAGCAGCAATCAGCAGCAGCAAATCATTCCAATTTGGTCCGAAACCACGCCGAAATACACCCGAGGCCCCCGTGACCCCGTCCAATCACACGAACCAGTCACATACATAACACAGATCTGTTTGAGGCCTCAAATCACCTCAAACTACATCAAAACCATGAATCGCACCTAATTCAAGCTTAATGAACTTTAGAACTTCAAATGTCTATATTCGATGCCGAAACCTATCAAATCACGTCCGATTGACCTCACATTTTGCACACAAGTCACATTCGACACTACGTACCTACTCCAACTTCCGAAATCGGAATCTGACCCCGATATCAAAAAGTCCACTCCTGGTCAAACTTCTCAAAAACCTTCAAATTTCTAACTTTCGCCAAATGACCCAGAAATGACCTACGGACCTCCAAATTCACATCCGGACGCGCTCCGAATACCAGAATAACCATATGGAGCATCGCGCTAGAGTTCAAAATGACCGGTCGGGTCGTTAAAGTATGCGAATGTGACCTTGCATATATAGATTCCACATATGCAACTATAGCTCTTTTGCTTCCATTCTTGACTCTGTGGGTTAGACTTATAAATGAAGGTTCCATGTATGTGAATGTGACCTTGTGTATATAGATTTCACATATGCAACTATGCTTCTTTTCATCTCTAATTATCTTTTTCCATAAGCCCATATGTATATTCCACATTTGCGAATATGAAGATGATGTGTGCAACTATAGCTTTGCTTCATTCTCTTGTCTTTTAGCCTTTTTCCTTCTTTTTCATAATTTCTTCTTCCTACAAAATTTATTAGAAAATATGCGAGGATAGGATATCATTATTCATATTTTATTTTAAAAACTTATTTTTTTACATGTGAAATTACATGAATAATTTATATCCATCAAATACCCCATACTTGAACTTTTGCTCGTCCTCGAGGAAAAAGAATACTTTAAAAATATATATCTTCCAAAATCCATGACTATTGTAGGATAGAAAATTTATACAAAATAAACATCCTCCAATATTGTCTATGCAATTAACCTTTTTAAATTCACCAAATCTTTTACCTTATTTCTGAATTCTGCTTTCATCAACAAGAACTTGCAATCTTCTTCCCTTGAATCATTCAGAATTGATAGATTTATGATCACTTATTCAGATAGTATCATACTCTTATCCATAGGCTTGCTCCTCAAATTTTTCTCCATTAATATAGATTTAACACTGATTTTTAGAATCTTTCTAGGACTTTTCTTGGCTTGGAATGGCAAGCTTCAGGCTGGTAGGATAAGGATACTTTTAGAGTGACTTCTTTTCCCCAGCTTGGAGCAAACATTTCTTGGTACTCGATATTTCCTCCCTTTGATAACACTTTCTTTTTTGTAATTTCAAAAATCTTATATTCACATAATTTTTATTTTTATTTTTATTTTTTATCTTTTCTTCTTTCATCCTTTTTTTAAAATATATACACTCATCTCTACTCAATTTTAGCTGGAAGATCTCATGACTATATATGTATATATATATATATATATATATATATAATTACTCTTTTTTCTTTTTTTCTTCTTCTTTTTTATAAGAGATCAAGGCGTTGAAAAGAAAAATGGGATAAAGGCTCAAAGAAGGGTTCTAAAGGAATATTTATATGTATTTGGTTAGAAATAAGAAGGCTAGAAAATGGTAAATCAAAGAAAGCCAAATTTCATTTTTCAAAAATAGTGTCACCTATTATTTCGCCTTGAGAAATATTTAGAGCAAGTTCTAGCCAAGTTTATTGATTCTACCTGTTTTGCGATCATAATTGTTCTCAATTCCAATGATTTTCTGAGATAAAGACGCTTGCTCCTGCCTTCACAAAATCAAAATCATAGATATGATATTTATATGGTGAAGATGAAAAGAATTAATCATTGGACATATAGTAAAGAATTTATTTTGTTAATTAAAAATCTACAAATAGGATAGAGGAGAGAAAAATAATTATATATAAATATATAAGAAAATAGAACTTTATATAAATATATGTATCCATTAATTAGATACATATATAACATATATTAGAAATGCATCAGGATTTACCCCCTCCGTATGTGAACCGTTTCATCCTCCTGGATAAAATGCGTGATGAGATATATATATATATATATATATATAATTATTAATTTAAGGAAAAAAATTAATACTAATGTATATAATAAAAAATCTTTTTGGCTTTCAAATTTACAATCACAGAAGAAAGCTTGAAAGAAACTGTGACCACACATATTCTATGTGTAATAGACTGGCTAATTTAAGACCTTATCAGTCATTTGGTCCTGGTTTAAATATAAATCAAAAATTACTTGAGCTAACATTCGACTTGAATCATTAAATGGTTAACCAACCAGTTACTTAAGCATACCGATCACCATGGAGTTGCTCCTGTGTAGCTGACTCTATTTTTGTAGAGGCCTTCATGAGATGCTCTGGTTGTACAATAACCTGGATATTGACCAGATTAATTGGTTAAGCATTTAATTACCAAATCTATGTTGGAGTTATAAGGCTTCATTGCTTCACCCTCAATGGCTACGGGTATGTATAATGATCCGACCGATCGTTTTGAATATTATAATCCCGTTCCCCCATTTACTGCTCAAGTTATTCTTTACAGTTATTTTATGACTTACCGAGTTAGTTGGTTTGGGTCCGGAAGGATTTGGGAGTGAAATGAGGCACTTAGTCTCATAATTAAAAACTTAAGTTGAAAACATTAATCGAATGTTGACTTATGTGTAAACGACCTCGAATTTGAATTCTAATGATTTTAAAAGCTCTGTATGGTGATTTTGGACTTAGGAGCGTGTCCGGAAAATTATTTGGAGGATTGTAGTGGAATTAGGCTTTAAATGGCGAAAGTCAAATTTTTGAAAAGTTTGACCGGGGGGTTGACTTTTTGATATCGGAGTCGAAATCCGATTCTGAAAATTGTAATAGGTCTGTTATGTCATTTATGACTTGCGTGCAAAATTTGAGGTCAATCGGACTTGATTTGATAAGTTCCGGCGTCGTTTGTGAAAACTTGACATTTCAAAGTTTATTAGGCTTGAATTGGCGTATGATTCATGGTTTAGCATTATTTGAGGTAATTTGAGGGTTCGACTAAGTTTGTATGATGTTATGAGACTTGACGGTATGTTTGGTTTAGGTCCCGGGGGTCTCGGGTGAATTTCGGGAGGTTAACGGATCATGTTTGGACTTGGCATGTTGGCTGAAGACTGCTGGTGTGTTTTTCTGGTTTCCTTCATCGCGTTCGCGAAGGGGAATTTGAGGCAGGCAAGATTTTCCATTCGCGTTCGCGAAGAGGAGCTGGGTTTTTCATCGCGTTCGCGAAGGGAAAAAAAGTGGGCATGGGTTTTTGCCTTCGTATTTGCGAAGAAGAGCTCGGTAAAATATCGCGTTCACGAGCAGTGTCTCGCGTTCGTGAAGAGCAATGTTGGGCAGTACGATTTTGTGCTTCGCAAACGCGAGGGACCTGTCGTGTTCGTGAAGAAGAGAGGTCTGGAGAGAAAGTTTAAGTTCTGAAAATGGGACTTCGTCCCATTTTCTATTTTTGACGGATTGGAGCTCGGAAGAGGCGATCTTTGGGAGATTTTCAAGGAAAACAATGGGGTAAGAGTTCTTAACTCATTATTGGTCAAATTACCCGAATTCATGGTTGTTTTAACATTTAATGGGTGAATTAAGTTGGAAAGCTTAGAAAATCCTCTTGGTTTAATTTGAAGATTTTAGGGTTGAGTTGATGTTGGAATTAAGTAAAATTGGTATGGTTAAACTCATGGTTGAATGTGCTTTCAGATTTTGTAACTTTTTTCGGGTTCCGAGACGTGGGCCCTACGAGTGAGTTTTGAGTTAAATTTCAGATTTTTGTGGAAAAATTATATTTTCATATGGAATTAATTCCAATAAATATTATTGACTGAATCGAATTATTTTTGGCTAGATTCGAGGGGTTTGGGGGCCAATTCACGAGGCAAAAACCTAGCAGAATAAAGAATTTCACGGTTTGAGGTAAGTAACAGTTCTAAATTTGGTCCTGAGGGTATGAAACCCCGAAATATGTATTATGTGATTGGTTTTGAGGTGACGCACATGCTAGGTAATGGGTGTGTGGGCGTGCACCATAGGAATTATGACTTGGTCAATTCCATGGAGCTGTGTAGTTGAAAAATTTGTTGATATCCGTACATTTTTCCCGTATTAGAGAAATTGATCTATGAATCATGTTTAAATCATATGTTTACACTATTGGGTCCCACATAAGTCGTGTACTTGTGAAATTAATTGCTAAATTGTTGTTTTGCACTCAGTCACAGTTCTATTTGCACATTTTTACCTCAGTCTCTCTTGTTCATTATTGATGCATCATATCATTGTTGTTGGGCTGCTTATCATGATCTGTGAGAGCCTGAGAGACTGGAGAGGTTGATGACTGAGTGAGGCCGAGGGCCTAATTTTGAGGATATTTATGGATCGGTCTGCACACCGTAGCATGTTTCATTGATTTATGCCATGATTGGCTTGATATAGCGCTTGGGCTGAAGGAGCCCCTCCGGAGTCTGTACACACCCCCAGTGAGCGCAGGTACCTACTGAGTGCTAGTACCGAGTGATGAGCGACTGTGACGAATGAGCGATTGTGAGGAAAGAGTGACTGTGAGGTTGGAGTGAATGGGAGGGCTGAGTGACTGTTACTCTGAGAGGATGCATTGATATCACTATTTGCTGCATTTCAGCTGTCATATATCACTATTTTTGGAAATTTCGGAAAAACATTATTTTCTGTTTCGTTCAAACTTGATATGAAATTTTAGTGAAATCTTAAATGTTGAACTTGAGAGCATGCCTACTCTTTTATATTGGAAAGTACTATATTTGGACTTAGCTGAGAAGCTCGTCACTACTTTCAGTTCTTTATTTATTATTGTTATTTACTGAGTTGGTTGTACTCATACTACACCTTGCACTTCGTGTGCAGATCCAGGTGATCCCGGATATAGTGGGTATTGATTCTTTCACACAGTCGATTTTTCATAGATTCAGAGGTAGCTGCAATGTTTCGCAGACCTTGTCTCTCCTTCCCTATCCTTTTATTTATTGTATTTGGTCTCAGATTATTATAGACCACGTTTTCCAGACTTGTAATGTATAGATGCTCATGTACTCAGTGACAGCAGGTTTTGAGAGAGTTTATATTGGTAATTGCGAGATTTTTGGATTGTGTTTAAATATTACATTTTCAAACTTAAAAGAAATTGTGGTTTATCGAGGTTGTTGGCTTGCCTAGTATCGAGACAGGCGCCATCACGACAGGTTGAAATTTTGGATCGTGATAGTATGTCACTATAGTTTTGAGTTTAACGTCGTCATCTCGACTTATTACCTGTGGAATTCATCAGTCTATCAAAGTGACCGATGAATGTTGCTCAAAATGTCCTCCAAAGTACAATTTTAGTGTTTGACCATTTACCTTAAACTCGTCACCTCCATTGATCTGTTGGATTTCAATTGCTCCATATGGAGTAACATTTTGTTACATTGTAAGGACCTGTCCACCTTGATTTTAATTTTTCTGGGAATAGCCTGAGTCGACTATAGTAAAGAAGCACTTGATCTCCAATTTTTAAATTTTTTTGTCGAATCAAATTATCATGCCATTTTTTTGATTTTTCTTTAAAAAGTTTTGCATTTTCATAGGCTTCCAACCTCATTTCTTCTAACTCACTAACCTGAAAAAATCTATTTTTACCAGCAGAGGCTAATTTAAAGTTTAATGCTTTTAGTGCCCAAAAAGCTTTGTATTCTAATTCAACTGGCAAATGACAAGCTTTCCCAAAGACTAATCTATATGGGGATGTTCCAATTGGCGTTTTGAACGTCGTTCGGTACGCCCATAATACATCATCTAATTTTAAAGCCCAGTCTTTTCTTGAGATTCCAACCATTGTTTCAAGAATTCTTTTTAACTCACGGTTGGAAACTTCAACTTGCCCTTGCGTTTGAGCATGATATGGTGTTCATGTTTTATGAGTCACACCATATATTGTCAACAAAGTAGAAAATTGTCTATTCATAAAATGAGTCCCTTGGTCACTAATGATTACTCGTGGTGTGCCAAAGCTGGTAAAAATATTGTTTTTGAGAAAATTGCACACAGTTCGAGCATCATTTTTCCTAGTGGGAATGGCTTCAACCCATCTTGACACATAATCCGCAGCCACAAGGATATATTCAAAAGAATGAGAACAAGGAAAAGGACCCATGAAATCTATTCCACAAACATCAAATATTTCACATACCTATTGTAACAACCCGACCGGTCGTTTTGAGATATAGCGCATCGTCTGGTGGTTTGAGGCCTTGAGTAGTTTCACTTCAGGTATTATGATTTGTGCGCGTGGTAGGAATTAAATTTTGGGAAGTTCGGAGTTGATTTGGAAAGAAAACTCTCATTTCAGAAGCTTTAAGTTGGAATAATTGACTAAGGTTTGAGTGTTTTGAGTAAACGACCTCGGAATCGGGATTAGAAGGTTCCAACAGGTTCGTACATGTCATGTCCCAAAATCTATTAAAGGTCGTGATGGCACCGGACACTGCTGTCAAGCAAGCCAACCATAAATACTCAATTTGGTTCTCATTTTAATATTATGAAATCATATTTTTCCTTCCATTAAACAGTAGAAAATAAAATTTACAGAGTAAATGATAATATTTTAAATAAATTTCAATACAAAACAACTCATAGTCACCCCAAAACCCGGTATCAAAAGTGCATGAGCATCAACTAGGAATGTAAAATAAAATACAGCATCTGTCCAGAATATAAATTTGGACAGGAGAAATATAAATACTTTGAAGGAGACTCTGCCGGCTACGGGTCGTAATGTGGAATGCAGCTCAAGTAAGTCCCTGTATGCATACACGCCTCTGCTCTCACGTGGCCACTAGTCATATATGTACCTGCACAAAAATGTGCAGCAAGTGTAGCATGAGTACGTAATCAACGTGTACCCAATAAGTATCTAGCCTAACCCCGGAGGAGTAGTGACGAGGGGTCGACATAGACACTCACTAGCGGTCCAATAATATCAAGTACAGTGAAGAGATAAGTAAATATGAGGCATAGTAAATAAATGAGGTAAACAAGTAATAAATAACATGGTACAAATTCTCCCTCTTTACGAGGAACTCAAGCTCTCCATTAGAAATTCCATCCTTAACCGTAGAATAATATATATATATAGTGGATCTCATCAGATAGATCATCATAACTCAAATTGGGAAAACTCACAGATATACTGGCTTTTTGCCAAATATTACGCACGAATCCATGAGGATATGATATAGGAAATGCCGAGGCGTACGGCCCGATCCAACATAATAATAAAACATATGCACTGCCGAGGGTTGAATGGCCCGAACCATATGATAAATCAATTAACCTGCCGAGGCGAACGGCCCGCTCCCATGAGAGTGTGGTACATAAATCCTGCCGAGGCGAACGGCCCGATCCCATAAGAAGTGAAATACAAATTCCTGCCAAGGCGAACGGCCCGATCCCATAAGAGTAAGAAGCTTTGATGGGTCCTTGACCCCACTCACGAATAAACGTGTGAGTTGTAGTTTCTTTAACAAAAACCTTTCAATGAAGTATATATATCGCGGAAACATGCCGTAAGAGGAGTAGATTTATTCGATGACTAATCATGAACTCGTGAAGTCTCTACAATAACAAGTCTAGTCTCAAGTAGTAATGTAAAACTAAAAAATTTAATAGGCGAGAGACTGCTTAAATAATACAGCTATAGCATGATGTGAACCTAAGCCTACCCGGACAATAACATGAATGTAGCTACGTACAGGCTCTCGTCACCTCGCGCGTATGTAGACCCCACAACAAGTAGCACACATCAATATACAGCACCTAGGGGTAATTGTTCCCCTCACGGAGCTAGACAGGAGACTGACCTCGCTCAGAAATTCCATAACCAACTCCAAAGCCCTCTAACACCTCAAACTGATGCTCGTCGCTCCAAAACTAATCAATTAAGATGCAACCCAATCAAAATGTACTCTAATACTCATAATTAATCAATTTATAACAATTTCCAACTCCGCTCGAAATATTGATAAAGCAACCCTCGGGCCCACGTGCCCAGATTTCGAAAATGTTCAAAGACAAACACTACCCATAGCACTACGAACTCAAATATATAATTTATTCTCAATTTCATGCCCAAATTCGTGATCAAAATCCAAGAATACTAATTTCTAGGTTTTTCTTCAAAATCTCAAATTTCTAAAAACTTCCATGCTTGAATCCATGTAAAAACCATGTATTTAACTCACAATATGAAGAAATCACTTACCCCATTATAATTGATGAAGATGGCACTCCAAAAGTTCTCCAAAATCGGCTCCAATGGACGAAATGAAGTCAAAATGAGCCAAAACCCCGTTTTATAAAAACCTCACTGCCCAACGATCTTCGCACCTGCGTTGCGTTGGCCGCATTTGCGGTGCTTGGTCCGCCTATGCGGAGGCTTTCATGCCCAGGAAGGGCTGCTTCTACGGACGGGAGCCCGCGTATGCGGCAAGCATGCCGCTTGTGCGCCCATTCCCGCACCTGCGCCTTTCTTCCTCGCACCTGCACATTCGCGGGTGCGCACGAAATTTCGCACCTGTGGTCCCTGGACAAGCGCTTCAGAGACGCTTCTGCAATCAAACCCTCGCACATGCGGGCTCGCACCTGCGGCCCAAAGCTCGCAGGTGCTGTTACACCAAAACTAATGCAACCAGCAGCCCCTTTGAGTTTCCAACTCAATCCGCGCATCGTCAAACAACATCGGGGACCCCGAGGCACCGTCCAAACATACCATCAAGTTTGAAATCATAAAACGGACTTGTTTGAGACTTTAAACCACATCAATTAACGCTAAAAATACGAATCACCTTCCAATTCAAACTTAATGAACTTTGAAATTTCAAACTTCTACAATTGATGCCGAAACCTATCAAATTATATCCGATTGAGCTCAAATTTTACACACAAGTCATAATTGACATTGCGGACCTACTCCAACTTCCGGGATCAGAATCCGACCCCGATATCGAAAAGTGTACTCTCGGTCAAACTTCTCAAAAACCCTTCAAATTTCTAACTTCTGCCAAATGACCCCGAAATGACCTATGGACCTCCAAATCCACTTCCGGACACGCTCCCAATACCAGAATCACCATGCGGAGCTATTCCCAGACTCAAAATCCCAAACGGATGTCGATATCATTGAAATACACGTCAACTCAAACTTACGAAATTCTTCCAAAATGCCAACTTCCATAATAGGCGTCGAAACACTCTCGGGTCATCCAAAACCCGCCCCGGATATACGCCCAAGTCCAAAATTATTATACAAACCTGTTGGAACTTTCAAATCCTGATTCCGAGGTCGTTTACTCAAAAATCAACCATGAGCCAACTCCTCCAACTTAAAGCTTCTGAAATTAGAATTTTCTCTCCAGATCAACTCCGAACTTCCCGAATTTCAATTCCGACCACACGTACAAGTCATAATACATGAAGTGAAGCTGTTCAGGGCCTCAAACCACTGAATGATATGCTAGAGTTCAAAACGACCGGCCGGGTCGTTACATTCTCTCCCGCTTAAACATACGTTCGTCCTCGAACGTGTTAAGAACTGCTCCGGAGCTGACCATAATCAATGTTTAACACCTCATGCACCTACCCGTGCTACCACAACCCAGTTGAGCACATTAGCTCGAGCAAACCTGAATATCCTTCCTTTTATCTGGTCAAATAAACCTTAGAACCAAATTCCAACAGCTGAAATCCCCTTCCAGGTCTATTTCCAACATTCGAACATCGTACCCATCACTACATGATGTACCAATACATGATTGTATACCTGTTTTGAATCTACACCATGTACTGCATAATTCACCTGACCATAATAACACCCTCTGACAATAATAGCCACAATTCCACGAACTTGATGCCCACAACACACCCATGACACATATAAGTCCAGTTCCAACTCTTGCAATACTGTCACGACGGAAGGGATGTGTAGAAATTCATAACCAACTGTCGAGTCAACAAATCCTTGAGTCTCTCCTCCTAATGAGAACCATTACCTCATTATGAACCAAATAACGATATTTGCTCTCAAATATGCCGCATATAATTCCGATCGCACTGATCCCAAGTATATAATCTCGTCTCACCCAGTACAAGCTGCTCAGGCAACAAGCCACCTCAGAAACTGCCAAAAGCCTCATATAATGCCACAATGTGCCAACAAGCTACAAACTCAAATGTGATACATAAGGGAACGAACACTGGAAAGAACTACTCAACCCACGTAACTAATTTAAACAACCGAAAAGATATTATAAGCCTTCCTTGGAAAACGAGAAGTAGAACACACAATAATAGATATGGGAAATTATACTCAATATCACACTATTGCGGCGTGCAACCTGATCCACACATGATACCGTTGCGGCGTGCAACCCGATCCAACCATGATACCCATGGCAGCGTGCCACCCGATCCAAACAACATATTCGTGGCAGCGTGCCACCCGATCCAATCATATACCCATGGCGGTGTGCCACCCGATCCACACATAATAATCTAAAGAAAACACTCATCGAGCCATAACGCTTATACTCACGAAATGCCCGAATATCAACCATAAGCACGCCAAGTGCATAATATAAATCCTAGGGAGACGGGTAGCATCATACGCTATAAAACTTAAGCACAACTAAGGTGCGATAAATTACCTGTATCTTGAGAGCCACCCTGCTCATATAACACCACAAACTATACGGGATCTCAATACGGGTGCGAATAATCAGACTGTCTCACAACCCACATGGCACAATAGAGTATTACATGAAATAACTGACGACAGAAATAACATCCAAGGGCCGAAGACCCCTCCAAAAACAATGCTATGCTGAAATGAACACATCCGACCTGATATAGAGCCCACATTCACATTTAGATCCATCCACGGACCTCAAGCCGATTCTGATTGTACCGTACTAGGCTAACAACCCTTCAAGGTCCCACAATGACCTATTCACGATATATAAGAATAGCCGTCAAATACGAAACTAACTCACATGGTCCACAACCCAAGGAATAGAATGCCTCTCAGGCATAAACTCTCGCACTTGCGATATTACCATGACCTCCATATTCGGTCTCAATTTTTAACAATCAAGTGACTGACATATCACACTTATACAAATCTCCCTGTGGGGGATGATCCCACGATCATTCCTCTCAGGTAGCAAGGTCCGCACATCCATACACCAGTCGTTCTAATTCGGTAGAGTGAGTCAAAAATCTGCAAGTCAATACACAAAGCCTCTTCCACATGACACTGATCTCAGGTTATGCTAAAGACAATACCAGCTTACTCTAAACATCTGAATTCTTCCCTGCTCATTCGAGCTCTTGACATTCTTGTCGACATCAACTGCAACCTTGATTCTCAACTTCCAATTTATTCTCAACTTGCCTTAGAAACTATAATAGTTCCATTCATTAACGTAACGAATCCCAACAACACTCATCTCGAGTGACCTAATTCACTAGACCACATCATCTCAATAACCATGAACCGTCTCATATTCTCCTTAAGCACTCAATAGCATAGCCAACTGGTACACCTATTATGCAAGACCTTCCATGAATCCGGGGCTACTTATTCCCTTCCTCTGATACTGCACCGCATACTAATGATAACATAGAACATTCCAAGTTCTTAGGCACTGTACTCAAATTCTTGAACCCACCAGGACCACTGTTGAGAGTCACCCACTTTGTCTTGCTCCCGAGTATAAGCCAAACTTTAGCGCTCTGCCAGCACGTGAACATTGTATCAAAGAAGCACCCAACTGAACTCTTTTCCCTTGTACATTACTTCCACCATAAGCAAAAACTCTGAGTCTTCTCAAAACTGAACATGATCCGATAAGGCCCAAGTATAGCATACATTCCTCCAATCCTGCGCTCAAATTACCATTGATATTTTCTTTCCTTAGTCGTAATAACCCACCAATATGTCGATAACCAGAAACCTCACAAATAGATAACCATGCAATCCAATCGTAGACGGTGGGGCTCTCCCACTTAGCTTGAAGCTACAATTACATAACCCTGGAACCCACCAATATTCCCCCGTCCTCATAGATATGAGCTTGCACAATCGACCTACCAAATTTCTTGAAATCCTCCTGTTAAACATTTTGTGAACATTCTAGATTACTAGCCACATTCACATATTCGACCTCTTACTGGATAGCCAGTAGAATTCTTCATAAAAGCTCCATCAACATCACGAAATCAGTAAACTATCCTGAGCCCGTGCTCATTCACCAGCTATACAAGTCTGTTCACTCCCCATTAACATCAACTAAAGGTGCGATAATACATTTCAAATACGAATTCATGTCGCATCCCTCTTCATATCAAGCAACTCCTTTCTGTCGTATTCACCCTTCCTCAGCATAGCAGCCAATATTCCAAATTAGTCTGTAGACCCAGTCACGGTCCACCATAAATCCCAAATCACTCTAAACTTTCCCCAAGGCATGTAGCTATCCTACCATATAACCCATATGATACTCTGCCACTCTCTCACTTTGGTCAAACCCTCTCCTTTAAGCAACTACTCGACTTTTGTTTTCTTATACTTGGCCTTCTAGAAGTTTAACCACCACAAGATACCTCCCACATGTCCTTCCTCATCCTTCGTTGCCCAGTTGTTGCCCCAATTCCAAGTCCATCTTTGTAACGCCTGAACAAATGAGTTGCTGCCAACCCTAAACCTCTTAGAAGGTCATCTTCCTCGATCCATCAATAATATAAGTACCAATTCGATTCTGAAATCGTTACACTCCGTTATCTCTGACAACCGCATCTCAGGCACCATTTCACAAAACCCTACCCCAAAGGCAAATTGAAGAAGACCATAACATCGGCGAACCTTAACGCGTTCAACAAGGACGACGACACCACATCACAGATGAAAATTCCACCACGCTCGAAAATACTAAGTCTCGTCACTCCATCAACCCCAACCTGAACATTCTCAGTCCGAATGCCTTTCCTCTACCGGAAATAAAATACTGAATCTTTGAATCATGCACTGAGTAAAACCTCCTTTCAAGTCATTCACTGCCTAGATGCATAGACAAGCATCCTACCATTACACAAACACGGTGTGATAACAACGCACGAATCGTCATATTAATGCCAAATCTCAAAACCATAGGAAATACTGATGCTGAGTTGAAACAACAAGACGGCCTTCCGCAAGGCGACGGTAATAGCCCAATCAAACACGTAGGCAGAGACATCCTGCACCACCTCTGTATTACTATGACAATTCCTCGATTCCCAATCTATTACAAGTGTTTCACATCACATAAGATTGAATAGGAAAGAAATAAAGGTACAGGCCTCAAAAGAATCAATTCGCACGATGAGGAATCAAGAAGGGAAGTGCTCTTAACAGCCTTGTAGCCTCTCGAAGATAAGTACAGACGTCTCTGTACCGATCCGCTAGACTCTACTAGACTCGCTCATGACTCGTGAGACCTAAGTGAACCTAGTGCTCTGATACCATGTTGTCATGACCCAAAATCTATTAAAGGTCGTGATGGCACCGGATACCGCTGTCACGCAATCCAACCATAAATACTCAATTTGATTCTCATTTTAATATTTTGAAATTATATTTTTCTTTCCATTAAACAGTAGAAGATGAAATTTACAGAGTAAATAATAATAGTTTTAACAAATTTCAATACAAAACAACTCATAGTCACCCCAAAACCTAGTGTCACAAGTGCATGAGAATCAACTAGGAATGTAAATAAAATACAGCATCTGTCCGGAATACACATTTGGACAGAAGAAATATAAATACTCTGAAGGAGACTCTGTTGGCTGCGGGTCGTAATGTGGAATGTAGCTCACGTAAGTCCCCGTATGCATACACGTCTCTGCTCTCACATGGCCACTAGTCACATATGTACTTGCATAAAAATATGCAGCAAGTGTAGCATGAGTACGTAATTAAACGTGTATCCAGTAAGTATCTAGCCTAACCCCGGAGGAGTAGTGACGAGGGGTCGACATAGACACTTACTAGTGGTCCAATAATATCAAGTACAATGAAGAGATAAGTAAATATGAGGCAAAGTAAATAAATGAGGTAAACAATTAATAAATCACGTGGTACAAATTCCCCCTCTTTACGAGGAACTCAAGCTCTCCATTAGAAATTCCCTCCTTAACCGGAGCATATATATATATATATATATATATATATATATATATATAGTGGATCTTATCAGATAGATCGTCATAACTCAAATTGGGAAAACTCACAGAGACTGCTCAAATAATACAGCTATAGCATGATGTGAACCTAAGCCTACCCGGACAATAACATGAATGCAGCTAAATATGGGCTCTCATCACCTCGTGCGTACGTAGCCCCCATAACAAGTATCACACATCAATATACAACACCTAAGGGTAATTGCCCCCTCGCAGAGTTAGACAGGAGACTTACCTCGCTCCGAAATTCCATAACAGGCTCCAAAGCCCTCTAACACATCAAATTGATGCCCGTCGCTCCAAAACTAGTTAAGTAATATGCAACTCAATCAAAATGTACTCTATACTCATAATTAATCAATTTATAACAATTTCCAACTCCGCTCGAATAATTGACAAAGCAACCCTCGGACCCACGTGTCCGGATTCCAAAACTATTCGAAGACAAACACTACCCATAGCAATACGAACTCAAATATATAATGTATTCTTAATTTCATGCCCAAATTCATGATCAAAATCAGAGAATACCAATTTCTAGGTTTTTCTACAAAATCCCAAATTTCTACAAATTTTCATGCTTGAATCCATGTAAAAACCATGTATTTAACTTACAATGTGAAGAAATCACTGACCCCATTATAGTTGATGAATATGGCACTCCAAAAGTGCTCCAAAATCGACTCCCATGGACGAAATGAAGTGAAAATGAGCCAAAATCCCGTTTTATAAAAACCTCACTGCCCAGCGATCTTCGCACCTGTGGTGCGTTGGCTGCATTTGCGGTACCGCACTTGTGGTGCTTGGTCCGCTTCTACGGAGGCCTTTAAGCCCAGGGAGGTCCTCTTCTATGAACGGGAGCCCGCTTCTGCGGTCCCGCTTCTGCGGCAAGCATGTCGCTTCTGCGCCCAGTCCCACACATGCGCCTTTCCTCCTCGCACCCGCTTATTCGCGGGTGCGCATGAAATTCCGCACCTGCGGTCCATGGACAAATGCTTCAGAGCCGCTTCTGCGACCGAACCCTCGCACCTACGACCCTAAGCTCGCAAGTGCGGTTACACCAGAACTGATGCAACCAGCAGCCTCTTTGAGTTTCCAACTCAATCTGCGCATCGTCTGAACGGCATCGGGCCCCCGAGGCCTCATCCAAACATACCATCAAGTTTGAAATCATAAAACGGACTTGTTCAAGCCTTTAAACCACATCAAACAATGCTAAAAACACAAATCACCTTCCAATTCAAACTTAATGAACTTTGAAACTTTAAACTTCTACAATCGATGCCAAAACCTATCAAATCACGTCCGATTGACCTCAAATTTTGCACACAAGTCATAATTGATATTGTATACCTACTCTAACTTCCGGGATCGTAATCCGACCCCGATATCAAAAAGTCCACTCACGGTCAAATTTCTAACTTCTGTCAAATGACCCCGAAATGACCTACAGGCCTCCAAATCTACTTTTGGACGTACTCCCAATACCAGAATCACCATACGGAGCTATTCCCAGACTCGGAATCCCAAACGGACGTTGATATCATTGAAATGCACTTTAACCCAAACTTATAAAATTCTTCCAAAATGCCAACTTCCATAATAGGCGCAGAAACACTCCCGGATCATCCAAAACCCGCCCCGGACATACGCCTAAGTCCAAAATTATCATAAACCTGTTGGAACCTTCAAATCTCAATTCCGAGGTCGTTTACTCCAAAATCAACCCTGAGCCAACTCCTCCAACGTAAAGCTTCTGAAATTATAATTTTCCCTCCAAATCAACTCTGAACTTCCCGAATTTCAATTTTGACAATACGTACAAGTAATAGTACCTAAAGTGAAGCTATTCGGGGCCTCAAACCACTGAACGATGCGCTAGAGCTCAAAACAACCGATCGGGTCATTATAGTATGATAATTTTGGACTTAGGCGTATATCCGGATCGGGTTTTGGATAACCCGGAAGCGTTTCGGCACCTATTGTGGAAAGTTGGTATTTTGGAAGGGTTTCATAAATTTGGGTTGAAGTGTATTTAATGTTATCGATGTCCGTTTGGGATTTCGAGTATGGGAATAGGTTTTCATGGTGATCCTAGTTTTAGAAGCGCGTCCGAGTGTGGATTTGGAGGTCCGTAGGTCATTTTGGGGTCATTTGGCGGAAGTTAGAAATTTAAGGGTTTTTGAGAAGTATGAATGGGAGTGGACTTTTTGATATCGGGGTCAGATTCCGATTTCGGAAGTTGGAGTAGGTCCGTAATTTTGAATGTGACTTGTGTGCAAAATTTGAGGTCAATCGGACGTGATGTGATAGGTTTCGGCATCGAATATAGAAGTTTGAAGTTCTAAAATTCATTAAGTTTGAATTGGAGGGTGATTCATAGTTTCGATATTATTTGGAATGATTTGAGGCCTTGACTAAGTTCGTAATATGTTTTGGGATGTGTTAGTATATTTGGTTGAGGTCCCGAGTCCTCGGGTGGATTCCGGATGGTTAACGGATCGAGTTTGGACTTGGAAGGAAAGCTGAAGTATTTGTTTTTTGGTGTAACCGCACCTGCGAGGTTTTGGCCGCAGGTGCGGAGCCGCAGAAGCGGCCAAGAGGGTCGCAAAAGCGGTTCTGGCTGGGGAAGGCTGGGACCGCAGATGCGGTCGAGTTTCGCAGAAGTGGGACCACACCTGTGCACGTGGAGCCGCAGAAGCGCGTATGGGGCCTGAAGGAGGACCGCAGAAGCGGTATATCGGCCGCACCTGCGGGACCACAGGTGCGAGAGGTCGCTGGGCGGTGTGCTCTTTTAAGAACGGGATTTGGCCCATATTCTTTCATTCCCTCTTGGTTTGGGCGATTCTTGGAGAGGTTCAAGTGGAGGTTTTTATCATCAATGGCAAGGTAAGTTATCCCCACTTATTGTGAGTTAAATACATGATTTTTATATGGATTCAAGCATGAAAATTAGTAGCAATTGTGGGATTTTTGGTAGCAAACCTAGAATTGATATTTTTGGATTTTGACCACGAATTTGGGCATCTAATTGGAAATAAATTATATATTTGAGTTCGTGAGGTTATGGGTAATGGTTATCTTTGAAAATTTTCAAAATTCGGGCACGTAGGCCCGAGGGTAATTTTTATCGACTTTTCGAGCGGAGTTGGGAATTTGTCTAAATTGATTTGTTATGAGTATTAGAATATATTCTTATTGGTTTGCACATTGTTTGACTAGTTTTAGAGCGACGGGCACCGGTTTGAGGTGTTAGAGCAGCGTTGTAGCTGGTTACGGAACTTCGGAGCGAGGTAAGTCTCATGTCTAACTCTGTGAGGGGAAACTACCCCTAGGTGATATATTTAATATGTGTAACTTGTTGCGGGAACTACGTACACACAAGATGACGAGGGTCCATACGTAGTTAGATTCATGCTATTATCCGGGTAGACTTAGGTTTACATCATGTTGTACTTATACTATAGGGATTATCCTTGCTCGTCTAATTCTTTTATTTCACATTATGACTTGAGACTAGACATGCGTAGAGTGATGGACTTTCTATTGAAGAGTTTTCGCGAGTTTTATGATTTTCCACGGAATAATGGTGTTCCTCTTACGGATTTCTCGTGAGTTATGCATTGTCAACAAATAATTTTCCTTAAAAATTATAACTCACATGTTCATTCGTGAGTGGGGGTTAAGGACCTGTTTAAACTTCTTATTCTAATGGGATCGGGCTGTTCGCCTCGGTAGGATTTATGTACCACACTCTCATGGGAGCGGGCCGTTCACCTCGGCAGTTTAATAGATGTATCTATGGTTTGTGTCGTTCGACCCTTGGCAGTGCACAGTTTAATATTTATGTTGGATCGGGACATGCGCCTCGACATTTCTATAAAAATATCCTCATAGAATCTTGCGTAATATTTGGCAAAAAGTTAGAGTATCTGTGAGTATTTCCCTGATTCAAATCATAACAACCTATTTGGTGAGGTCCATTATACATATGTATATGTTCTCCGATTGAGGAGAAATTGCTAATTAAGAACTTGAGTTTATTGTAAGGAGGATAATTGTACCACGGATTTACACTTGTTTATTTCATTTATTTACTTTGCCTCATATTTGTTCACCACCTTACTGTACCTGGTATTATTGGACCACTAGTGAGTGTCGATGTCGACCCCTCGTCACTACTCTTTCGGAATTAGGCTAGATACTTACTAGGTACACGTGGATTTACGTACTCATACTACACTTGCTGCACATTATTGTGCATGTACTTTTATGGTCAGTGGTCCTTTGGGCACGGAGGAACGGATGATGCGGGGACTTGCTGCGAGCTGCATTTCAGGTTATGATCCGCAGCCAGCAAAGTCTCCTCCAGAGTTATTTGTATTTTTCCAGTCTAATTTATTTTTCGGACAGATGTTGTATGTTATTTTTACTTTCTAATTGATGCTCATGCACTTGTGACACCGGGTTTTGGGAGTACTTATGAGTTGTTCAGTATTGTAGTTGGAAAAATATTATCATTTACTCTGTAAATTTTATTTTTGATTATTTAATTGAAGGAAATTTATGATGTCAAAAAATACTAAAATGAGTAACTAAGTTAAACTTTTATTGTTATCTTGTCTAACAGTGGTGTTAGGTGCCATCATGGCCTTTAATGGATTTTGGGTCGTGACAATATGGTATCAGAGCATTAGGTTCCCGTAGGTATCACGAGTCATGAGCAAGTCTAGTAGAGTCTTGCAGATCGGTACAGAGACATTTGTACTTATCTTCGAGAGGCTACAGGGTTGTTAGGAGTACTTCCCTTCTTGATTCCTCATCATGCGATTTATTTCTTTTTAGGCTTATGTCTTTATTTCCTTCCTACTCAATCTTATGCGACGTGAAGCGCTTGTTATCAATTGGTAATCGAAGAATTTTAATGGTACTACAGACGTGGGGCAGGATGTTTCTCCATGCGCATTCGAGCAAGGTATTATTGTGTTCTTCCGGAAGGGTGTTCTATCATTTTGGCTTAATAACTGTATTTCTGATGGTTTTGAGGCTATGCGTAGGTTGCCATGATGTTCGTAAGTTATTATCGCACAGTAATGATGTAATTGTAGGATGTTTGTCTAGGCATCGAGGCAGTGAATGACCTAAAAGGAGGTTTTACTCGGTACATGATTCAGAGATTCAGTATTTTATTTCCGGCGGAGGAAAGGCAATCGGACTAAGAATGTTCAGATTTGGGTTGATGGAGTAACGAGACTTGGTATTTTCGAGCGTGATGGAATTTTCATCTGTGATATGGTGTTGTTATCCTTGTTGAATGTGCTAAGTTCGCCGGTATTATGGTTTTCTTCAATTCGCCTTCGGGGCAGGGTATTGTGAAATGGTGTCGGGGAAGCGGCTGTCAGAAATCGCGGTGTGCAGTGGTTCAGAATCGAATCGGTGTTCCTAGTGTTGATGGGTCGAGAAAGATGATCTTCGGGGAGGTTTAAAGTTGGTAGCGATTTATTGATCCAGGTGCTACAGAGATGGATTTTTGATTTAAGGTAACAACTGGGCAGCGAAGGATGAGGAAGGACATATGGAAGGCGTCTTGTGATGGTTAAATTTCTAGAAGGCCAGGTGTAAGAAACAAGAGTCGGGTAGTTGCTTAAAGGAGAGGGTTTGACCAAAGTAGGAGAGTGGTAGAGTAGTATATGGGTTCCGTGGTAGGATAGTTGCACGCCTTGGGGAAAGTTTAGAATGATTTGGGATTTATGGTGGGAAGTGACTAGGCCTACGGACTAATTTGGAATATTGGCTACTATACTGAAGAAGATTGGATACGACAGGAAGCAGTTGCTTGATATGAAGAGAGATGCAACATGACTTCAGATTGGAATGTATCGTCGCACCTATAGTTGATGTCAATGGGGAGTGAACAGACTTGCACAGCTGGTAGAGGGGCACGGGCTCAGAATGGTTTATTGGTTTCGTAGTAATTGTACTCGGTACAACGTCGTTGAAAGAGGTTGGCATGGAATTTCCACAGGTGGGATATCTCCTATGAGCAGGTAAGTGGTTGTGTAGTGTTGACGAAGCTTCTGTGAAGAATTCTACTAGCTACCCGGTAAGAGGTCGAACATGTGAATGTGGCTAGGGATTCATAGCGTTCATGAAATGGTTAACAGGAAGATTTCGAGGAATTTGGCTGGTCGATTGCACGAGGTCATGTCAGTGAGGAAGAAGGAATCTTGGTAGGTTCCAAGGTTATGTAATGGTAGCTTTAGGCTAAGTGGGAGAGCCTCACCGCCTACGATTGGATTGCATGGTTGTCTACTTGTGAGGTTTCTGGTTATCGGCATATTGGTGGATTATTACGACTAAGGAAAGAAAATATTAGTGGTAATTCTAGCAAAGGATTTGAGGAATATGTGCTATATTTGGTCTTATCAATTCATGTTCAGGTTTTGGGAAGACTTAGAGTTTATGGTTTCCTGATAGAGTGTTCACGTGCTAGCAGTGCCTTAGAGTTTTATTACGTTCGGAACCAGGTCAGAGTGGGTGACTCTCAACAACGGTTCTAGTGGTTCAAGAATTAAAGTACAGCACCTAAGGATTTCACGTTCGTGGTGTGGTTAAGTATCGAGATTTTTGCAGTGAATTATAAAAGGGACTTGGAGTGTTCTATGTTATCATCGGTCTGCGGTGCAGCATTGAAGAAATGGGAGAAAATAATTCCGAATTCGTAGAGAAATTATCAAAATGGGTGTACCAGTTGAAGATGCTATTGTGCGCACATGAAGGGTATGAGATGGTTCGTGGGTTTTGAGACAACGTGGTCTCGTGAATTGGGTCACTCAGGATGAGTGCAGATTGAGTTCATTATATTTTGAATGGAGCTATTATTATTTCTAAGGCAAGTCCAGAGTAAATTAGAAGAAGTTGGCTCGGTTAGCAATGGTTGAATCGGTATGATGATGGCAATGATTAGTTCCTTCAGCGTGTTAAGTTTTACAGGTGATTGGTGGCGGTATGTGTGAGGCTTGACGGTCACCGTAAATTGATTTATTTGGAGGCATTCGATTATTAAGGCCTATTATGTATAGATGGATCCAGGAAGATTTATGGTGGTTTAGACCACAACTTGAGGTTTGTATTTTCTATTGTTATGGGAATTCAGTCGCGTGTTGCAATGGTCCTCCTAAAATGAGTTAAGTGAAAGGTTTCTATATGATGAAGTGTTTATTCTATTAGTGATTTGGGGGTTATGATGAAATTTTTGTATTCTCGCGTAGTAGCTTGTTAAGTGTAGTGAGCGGCAGGGGAATTGGAAGTTGAGGATCAAGGTTGCGGTTCGGTGTTGATAAGAATATCATGAGCTCGGAAGGCAGGAAAGACTTCAGATGTTTATAGTAAGATGGTATTGTCCTTAGCGTCACCTGAGGTCAGTGTCATGTGGAAGAGGCCTTGTGTATTAACTTGCGGATTTTTGATTCTCTTTACAGAATTAGATCGATTGGCGATATGGATGTGCGGACTTTGCTACCTGAGCAGAATGGTCATGGGAGCATGCCCCACGGGGAGGGTTGTATAAGTGTGACGTGTAGCCACTTGATTGATTAATAATTGGAACCAAGTACGGAGATTGTGGTACTATCGCTAATGTGAGAATTTGTGCCTGAAAGGCGCTCTGTTCAATTGGTTGTGAATTGTGGAAGTTTGTTCCAGATTTGACGGCTATTCTTGGGGGTGGATCCTTGAAAGGTTATTAGCTCAGTACAGTATGATCAGAATCAGCTTGAGGTCCGTGAATGGATCTAAATATAAATGTGGGCTCTATATCAGGCCGTATGTGTTCATTTCAGCATAGCGTTGCTTATGGAGGGGTCTTCGGGCCTTGGATGTTATTTCTGTCGTCAGCCATTCCGTGTAATCTCTATTGTGCCATGTGGGTTGTGAGGCGGTTTGATATTTGCACTCGTGTTGAGATCCCGTGTAATTTGTGGTGTTGCGAGAGCAGGATGGCTCTCAAGATACAGGTCATTTATTGCACCTTAGTTGTGCTTGAGTTTCATAGCGTATGGCGGACCCAGGATTTGTATTATGCGCTTCACGTGCTTGTGGTTGATATTCAGGTATTTCGCAGGTATGAGCATTTTAGCTCGGTAAGTAGTTCCTTATAGAGTATTATGTGTGGATCGGGTGGCACGCCGCCACGGGTATGTTGTTTGGATTGAGTGGCACGCCACCATAAGTATCATGGTTGGATCGGGTTGCACACCGCAACGGTATCATATGTAGATCGGGTTGCATGCCGAAATAGTGTGATGCTGAGTACAGTTTCCCCATATATATTCTTGTGTGTTTTGTTTCTTATTTTCTGAGGAGGGTTCATAACATCCTTTTGGTTGTTTAATTAGTTACGTGGGTGGAGTAGTTCTTTCCAAAGTTCATTTTTCCATATGTATCACATGTGAGTTTGTAACTTGTTGGCACCTGGTGGCATCATATGAGACTTTTGGCAGTGTCTGAGATGGTTTATTGCCCGAACACCTTATACTGGGTGAGACGAGATCATTGGACCTGGGATCAGTGCGATCAGATTTATATGAGGCACATTAAAGAGTAAATATCGATATTCAGTCCAGAATGAGGTAATGGTTTCTGTCGGGAGGAGAGACTCCATGAGTTGTAATTAGGCAAGTGGTTATGAGTTTCTACACATCTTTTCTGTCATGGCAGTATTGCGAGAGCGGAAATGAGACTTATATGCTTCATGAGGTGTGTTGTGGGTATCATATTCGTGGGATTTCGGCTATTGTTGTCAGGGGATGTCATTATAGTCATTTGAATAATGCGGTGCATGGTGTGAATTCGGTAAAAGTATACAATAAGGTATTGGTATATCGTGTAGTGATGGATACGGTGCTCGTATGTTGGGAACAGACCTGGTAGAGAATTTCAGATGTTGGAATTTGGCTCTAAGGCTAACATGACTGAATAAAAGGGAGAATCATCAGATTTGCTCGAGCTAATGTTCTCAACTGGGTTGTGGTAGCACGGGTAGGTGCAAGAGGTGTTGACCGGTGATTTTGGACAACTCCATAGCAGTTCTTAGCACGTTCGAGGACGAATGTATGTTCAAGTGGTAGAGAATGTAACGACCTGACCGGTCGTTTTGAGCTCTAGTGCGTCGTTCGGTGGTTTGAGGCCTTGAGTAGTTTCACTTCAGGTATTATGACTTGCGCGCGTGGTCAGAATTGAATTTCGGGAAGTTCAGAGTTAATTTGGATAGAAAACTCTCATTTCGGAAGCTTTAAGTTGGAAGAATTGACTAAGGTTTGATTTTTTGGAGTAAATGACCTCGGAATCGAGATTGGAAGGTTCCAAAAGGTTCGTATGATGATGTTGGACTTGGGCGTATATCTAGATTGGGTTTTGGATGACCCGGGAGCATTTCAGCACCTATTGTGGAAAGTTGGTATTTTGGAAGGATTTCATAAATTTGGGTTGAAGTGTATTTTAATGTTATTGATGTCTGTTTGGGATTTCGAGTCTGGGAATAGCTCTGCATTGTGATCCTCATCTTAGGAGCGCGTTCGAATGTGGTTTTGGAGGTCCGTAGGTCATTTCGGGGTCATTTGGCAAAAGTTAGAAATTTGAAGGGTTTTTGAGAAGTTTGAATGGGAGTGGACTTTTTGATATCGGGGTCGGATACCGATTTCGAAAGTTGGAGTAGGTCTGTAATGTCGAATGTGACTTGCGTGCAAAATTTGAGGTCAATCGGACGTGATTTGATAGGTTTCGTTATCAAATGTAGAATTTTGAAGTTCTAAAATTTATTAAGTTTGAATTGGAGGGTGATTCGTAGTTTCGATGTTGTTTGATGTGATTTGAGGCCTCGGCTAAGTTCGTAATGTGTTTTGGGACGTGTTGGTATATTTGGTTGAGGTCCCGAGGGCCTCGGGTGGATTCCGGATGGTTAACAGATCGAGTTTAGGCTTGGAAGGAAAGGTGAAGCATTTGTTTCTGGTGTAACCGCAACTGTGAGGTTTTAACCGCGGGTGCGGAGCTACAGAAGCGGCCAAGAGGGTCGCAGAAATGGTTCTGGCTAGGGAAGGCTGGGACCGCGGATGCAGTCGAGTTTCGCAGAAGCACGACCGCACCCGCGCACGTGGAGCCGCAGAAGTGCGTATGGGGCCGTAGATGTGGAGTTGAAGGGCCTGAAGGAGGACCACAGAAGCGGTATATCGGCCATACCTACGGGACCACAGAAGCGGTCAAGTGACCGCAGGTGTGAGAGGTCGTTGGGCAGTGTGCTCTTTTAAGAACGGGATTTGGCCACTTTTCTTTCATTCTCTCTTGATTTGGGCGATTCTTGGAGAGGTTCGAGTGGAGGTGTTTATCATCAATGGCAAGGTAAGTTATCCCCACCTATTTTGAGTTAAATACATGGTTTTTATATGGATTCAAGCATGGAAATTGGTAGAAATTATGGGATTTTTGGTAGAAAACCTAGAATTGGTATTTTTGGATTTTAACCACGAATTTGGGCATAGAATTGGAAATGAATTATATATTTGAGTTCGTGAGGTTATGGGTAACAGTTATCTTCAAACAAAATTGAAATCCTAGCATGTAGGCCCGAGGGTAATTTTTATCGACTTTTCGAGCGGAGTTGGGAATTTGTCTAAATTGATTTGTTATGAGTATTAGAGTATATTCTTATTGGTTTGCATATTGTTTGACTAGTTTTGGGGCGATGGGCACCGGTTTGAGGTGTTAGAGCGGCGTTAGAGCCGGTTACGGAACTTCGGAGCGAGGTAAGTCTCCTGTCTAACTCTGTGAGGGGGAAACTACCCCTAGGTGATATATTTAATATGTGTAACTTGTTGCGGGGACTACATACGCACAAGGTGACGAGAGTCCATACGTAGTTAGATTCATGTTATTGTCCAGGTAGACTTAGGTTTACATCATGTTGTGCTTGTACTATAGGGATTATCCTTGCTTGTCTAATTCTTTTATTTCGCATTATGACTTGAGACTAGACATGCGTAGAGTGATGGACTTGGTATTGTAGAGTTTTCGCGAGTTTTATGATTTGCCACAGAATAATGGTGTTCCTCTTATGGATTTCTCATGCATTGTGCGTTGTCATCGAATAATTTTCCTTAAAAATTATAACTCACATGTTCATTCATGAGTGAGGGTCAAGGACCCGTTTAAACTTCTTATTCTAATGGGATCGGGCCGTTCGCCTCGGTAGGATTTATGTACCACACTCTCATGGGAGTGGGCCGTTTGCCTAGGTAGTTTAATAGATGCATCTATGGTTCGTGCCGTTCGACCCTCGGCAGTGCACAGTTTAATATTTATGTTGGATCGGGCGGTACGCCTCGGCATTTCTATAAAAATATCCTCATTGAAGCGTGCATAATATTTGGAAAAAAGCCAGAGTATCTGTGAGTCTTTCCCTGATTCGAATCATAACAATCTATTTGGTGAGGTCCATTATACATATATATATGTGCTCCGGTTGAGGAATTGCTAATTAAGAACTTGAGTTTATTGTAAGGAGGATAATTGTACCACAGATTTACCCTTGTTTATTTCATTTATTTACTTTGACTTGTATTTGTTCACCTCCTTATTGTACCTGGTATTATTGGACCACTAGTGAGTGTCGATGTCGACCCCTCGCTACTACTCCTCCAGGGTTAGGCTAGATACTTACTGGGTACACGTGGATTTACGTACTCATACTACACTTGCTGCACATTTTTGTGCAGGTACTTTTATGTTTGGTGGTCCTTTGGGTACGGAGGCACGGATGATGCCGGGACTTGCCGCGAATTGCATTTCAGGTTATGATCCGTAACCAGCAGAGTCTCTTTCAGGGTTATTTGTATTTTTTCTGTCTAATTTATATTCTGGACAGATGATGTATGTTATTTTTACTTCCTAGTTGATGATCATGCACTTGTGACACCGGATTTTGGGGGTACTTATGAGTTGTTCAGTATTGTAGTTGGGAAAATATTATCATTTACTTTGTAAATTTTATTTCTGATTATTTAATTGAAAGAAATTTACGATTTTAAAAATACTAAAATGAGTAATTAAGTTAAACTTTTATTGTTGGCTTGCCTGACAGTGGTATTAGGCGCCATCACAACCTTTAATGGATTTTGGGTCATGACACCTATATTGATTGAAATGGCATCTCATCTCTCTTAGTGATGTTACCTGTTCTCTGACACCTGTCACATTGGGCAACATATGCTCGGGCATCTTTAAAGAGAGTCGGCCAGAAAAATCCAGCTTATAAAACTTTAAAGGCTGTTCGATTTGCCGCATAATGACCTCCAATTGCTCTATCATGACAGTGATATAAAATTTTGTTCATCTCTTCTACAAGCACACATCTTCTAATGATATTATCTGCACAATTTTTAAACAAGTATGGTTCATTCCATAAATAATACTTTACATCAGATATAAGCTTTCTTCTTTACTGGTAAGAGAGATCTTCGGGTGTCCACTTTCCAACCAAGTAGTTTGCAATATCTGCAAACCAGGGTGGTTGAGTCACAATTGAGTTAACTAAGAAAATGTGTTCATCAGGAAATTCTTCCTTTATTTCGCTAAACTCAAGGAGGGATTTTCTAATCTAGACAAATGGTCAGCTACTTGATTCTCTGTTTCTTTTTTGTCTTTTATCTCAAGATCAAATTCTTGTAGAAGTAAAATCCATCTTAACAATCTAGGTCAAGCATCTTTCTTTGCTAAGAGGTATTTTAAAGCTGCATGATCAGTAAAAACAGTGACCTTGGTTCCTATCAAATAAGATCGAAACTTATCAAAAGCAAATACTACTGCTAGTAACTTTTTTCTGTTGGGGCATAATTTTGTTGAGCCTCATTCATTGTTATACTAGCATAGTACGAAAGATCTTATCCTTTCTTTGGCCTAAAACAGCTCCAACTGATGTATCATTAGCATCACATGACAAAACTACTCATCTTTTCCTATAAATAGCAAGCTCTCTTTGTATAAGGACATCCAATCTTCTGCAAGACAAGAACTAGTCTTGGTCTTCTTTCTTTGTAGTAAAAATATTTTTTAGTCTTTTAAATATTTCTAGTCTTCTAAATATCTTTTTTAGCTTTTCTTACTCCATAATGGCGTAATCTCTTTTCGTTGGGATAGTTGATGAATCTTGATATATTTTATAATACTATCTCAGTTTTTATATATTCTTGGCTTGAAACTTTTTATTTACATTTCATATTGTGCTGAAATGATGGTTTTTAATTATTCTATTATCACTTCTATATATTTTATCTCTAAGTTATTCATATATTAATTTTGTAATTCTCATGGAGGAATTATTGTAGGCAAGATTATTGATCCTTAGTAAAAATATTCTCACGAAGTTCTTACTTTCTTTTAGCACAATTCAAGCAAGAAAAATATTTCGGTTTAAACGTCACTAGTCTTAATTTGATTAATTAACATAATTCTCACATAGTGCTATTAATTGGTTATTTCTTAGTGATCAAAATATAATTGTATTAGAAATAAGCAATTATTCTTTAAAGAAATAAATGTAGAAGTTGAGATTTTATTATAGTAATATTATCAAGTGAATTCAATGATTCCCAACTCTTTTTTAAAAAATTATAAATCTTTCAAAAGTTATTTGTTTTGTTTAAGTAATTAACAAGTTTTAAACCTCACTCACTTTTCATCAATTTGATTCTCTCAAATAGTAGTTAGAATATTACAAGTCTGTAGAATAGATTATCCAGTCTCTGTGGGACGATATCTTAAACTATACTAGAATTTGACAGAGTACGAGCAGAAAATTCCAATACACATTAGCCTCGTCACCCTCATTAGTATAAATTTAATTAGTTAAACCAAGATCTATATATTTTTTGGTCAAACAATTTGGCGCCGTCTGTGGGGATTTCTTAGTTAAATTTTTAGTTTCCTCTAGATCTACAGCTGACGCAAGTCATTAACATCACGAACCCCGAGATCTCCTTTCTTTGTATGCACAATAACCTACATGGTAGGTAACCAAGGAGAAACAACAAAAATAACGAGTGATTTCCCTAGCAACCTCATGAATGTTATCAACGAGAGCTGCGAAACAGTAGGCGAGGACGTGACGCCCAACACGTCCCCTAGGCGTGAGAGGTCGCATCCCCCCTACTGCAGCATAACAAAACCAAGTGCAAAAGGGGCCTCTACATCCGCAGAAGAAGGGACGCCCCCAGCTGTGAAAACACTCCGCCAAGTATGGCTGACCGACAGCTAGTGAGCGTCCTAAACAAACCCGCTCCAGGCATGACTACAAAAACAGCAAGAGCCTGCATGATACAACAAACAGATGAGCAGTGCAACCGACCAAGCCCTTCGAGGATAGGTATAACTCACAATATTACTAACAGTGTAGGTGACATCGTCCTAGCTGTCGTCCAAAAGAGGATGGAAGAAATGGAGAATGAAAACAAAGCACTCCAAGACCAGATGAAAGAACACCAAGAACGAGTCAATAGGATACCGGGCGCTCCTAAGCTGTTGCCAAAAAGGGACGCCAGTAGGTTCGTAGAGAAACTGTATTGCGATGACGCAGCCCCGCATGCCGTACCAAAGACCTTCAGAATGTCGCCCTACCTCAGGATATACGATGGAACAACCGGTCCTGAGGATCATGTGACTCGTTACATCACTGCCGTGAAAGGCAACGACCTCGCCAAGGAACAAGTGTCCTTTATTTTGCTGAAGAAGTTTGGCGAAACCCTTATGGGAGGAGAATTAACATGGTATTCACAGCTACCAGGTTGCTCCATAGAAACCTTCGAAGAAATGGCCGATAAGTTCGTAACCGCCCATGCCGGAGCAAGAAGGCCGAAGCAAGAGTAAACGACATATTCTCTATCAAGCAGTCCTTGGGAGAGGGACTAAGGGACTTCCTCGCCCGATTCAATAAAGTAAGAATGACTCTGCCGAATGTATCCGAAGGGATAGCGGTCGCAGCTTTCCAGAACAGGTTGAGTAGAGATGGTTCAAGAGCGACTAGAAAACTGTTGAGCCGATTGATTAAATATCCCCCAACCACTTGGGAGGAAATCAATGATTATTATGCCGAGGTCCAAGCAGAAGAAGACAAACTCAACGGACCAACTCAACGGCTAACATCAGTGCAAATCGAATCTAGAAAGGAACGAAGAGACTACATGAGGAGGGATCACCTAATTTCGCGACCTAACAGGGAACGACACCAGCCATATATCAGGACGGCTGCCGCACCTTTCCCCACACTATGAAAAATATCCATCTAGGCCAAGGACACAATTTACTATCTGCTCACAATTTTTGTGTGTCACCTACATAAATAGTTTACGCTCTTGAGAAACTCGGAACAAAGGTGAAGTGGTCGCCGAAGATGAGGTCAAACCCGAACACCAGGAAATCCGACACCCTCTGTGAGTTCCACTAGGAACGTGGGCACAAAACAAAAGATTGCACCACCCTCAAATAAGAAGTCATAAACATTTTGCGGCAAGGGCAACTCAATGAGCTGTTAAGCGATAAAGGGAGAACCAACTTTGCCAGAGGATGTGAACATTAAGGCCCGCTGAATCTGCCATCGCCAGCTCGTACTATCAACATGATCATCGGTGACGGCAACGACGCCTCTATCAATGGCATAAAGTTTACCACCACTCACAAGCTCAAGCGGTCTATCACCCACGAACGGTACGGCGGACTCGAAGAAAGTATCATCTTCGACGAATTGCATGCCGACGATTTGACTTTTCCTCATAATGATCCCCTCGTTATTACTTTACGCATTTTAGATACCGATGTCAAATGTATCATGGTGGATGATGGAACTAGCGCATGCATTATCCATCCCCGAGTCCTTACCCAAATGAGACTTGAGAATAAGATAGTGTCGCGCTGTATCACGCTAACCAGTTTTAATAATGCAGTTGAGCGGACATCCGGGGAAATTACACTCCCCGTCTTGGACGGCGGCATGACTCTGAAGACAACATTCCACATCATGGACCAGGCCACCGCGTACAATGCCATAGTGGGACGACCATGAATAAATCCCATAAGAGCCATCCCCTCCAGCCTATACCAAGTAATTAAATTCCCAACACCATGGGGAATATTCAGCACACGCGGAGAACAGCGCACGTCATGGGAATGATACCGCATTGCGTTAGACAGCACGACAACCCAACAGAAAAAAGACAAGGAAAAAGAGGCATAGTAATTAACTGGGTTGAGGCCGACGCAAGAAGAGACCGGATACTTCATCATGGATCCCGAAACGGTCGAGGCTATAGACTCAACCATAGAAGACCTCGACCCCGTTCGATTGTACCTCAATGACTTTAGCAAAAAAGGCCTATATCGACTGCAAACTCCGGGAGCCAGGTAAATTTAGTCAATTCTTAATAACTAATGTAGATTTGTTTACCCTCAGCCATGCAGATATGTCGGGCTTCCCAAGGGAAATCGCTACACATAAATTAAATGTCGACCCGTTCTACCCTCCAGTAAGACAGGTCTGGCATAAATTCAACTCCGCTATCAATGATGCGGTCCGCGAGGAGGTAGAAAAGTTGTTAGAGAACGGCTCCATCGGGGAGTCGAAGTACCCTAAGGCCTCATTTATTTGCACTTAATAGAGGTCTGGATCTTAATCATTCAGATCTCGGCCATTAAATGTGTTTGTTTTCAAAGTCTGAATCTTAATCATTCAGATCTTATTCATTAAGTGTGTTTGTTTTTTTACTTCACAACTACTTAATGGGTCTGAATAGGTCTGTATGATTAAGATCTATAACAAAGACTTAATTTCATTAAGATGCTCTCATCTACATTCATTACTAATTGCTGCCACCGCCTACCATTATCAACTACCACCACCACCATTCTCAATCATAACTGCCACCACTACCATCACCACCACCATCATCCTCAACCATAACTACACACTCACCCACCTCAACTACTACGACCAACTACTGCCACCCTATCACTATCAACAACCATAGCCAGTGTCGCGCCCCATTTTCTCGCGAAAGCGGGCTTCGACATGTGACAACTCTTTTAAAAGGAGGTATTAAAAGAGAAAAGTCATCACCTAATGATTTTTAAGGTGCGTTAGGGAACCTAGTTGCAAATAACTCGATTTGACTAGTCAACGCCACCAAAGATCGGGTAAGGGCTTAAATTACCTCAAAGAGAAGATGTTAGTCACTCTTCGCGGTCCACAAATGTGGGTCTCGGCCAAACTTTAGACCATGTGGATTATACAATTAGGCTAGGTGATCAAATAAATAAAAGGGAAATTCAGAGGTTATAGAGTCTTAATAAAACATATGAGAATCGGTACAAGTCATAATGACTAAAAGGATACAACTACATTGGTCTATATTAAACAACTAAGTATAGATAACAAGTACATAAATGAAAAAAGGGGGGTCCTAAGTTTTTTAGCCTAAAGGATCACCTCATGTAACATAAATAATACTTCGCAACTCCTTTAAAGTAGAGGTTGCTCGTATTATTCAGTGGGCACAGACTATCATCTCCTGCTACCCGATTAATATGTTGAAGTTGTTTACTTAAAAGCATTCTAATTCAATTCTAAGTCGTACCCTATGCATGCACTACCCGTCCCATGCCTATGGTCCAGGAGGCTTTGGACCTACTATAAGGTGGTTCTAGACTTTACTTAGGTTGCTCAAAATAATAAAACTAGGCGACATGCAAAACATATAGGACTACATATAATTGCAATAAAAGGCTCAAGTAACCTCCACACATAAGCAGGTGAGCACGCAAACAGATTTCTGGTTAGGCAGTAGGCGGCATTAAGACATGTTGGAATCGTTAAGTCCTATAGGTATGATTTCTATGTGATTCTGGATTCCAGTATTATATAGGCACTGCTGTAATTTCTGGACTAACGTATAGGCAAATAGAGCGTTGCAAGTCCTATAGACATGATATCTAATCGTTTGCGTAATAAGGTTGTGAAAACAATCCCACAATTCTGAATTACTAATGCTGATTTTATAGATATGCGCCTTAGGCAGGTAATAGTACATTATAGGCATGATCTCTAATAGTCGCATAATTAGGCAGTGAAGTCATTTGAAAACACAAGATTAATAGCGTCAATAAACATCTTATGGGCAGGATTTCTAACAATTGACAATTGGACTTGATTTTTAAACACTTTATCCCTATAGGCATGCTATCTAAATAAAGCATTACAAAAGCAGCATGAAGCAAATGATTAATTAGTTAAGACCCTATAACCATGGTATCTAGATAAGTAAAGGTATTACATTGTTGTATCCTATAGGCATGTTATCTAATAGTGCATAGAAGTAAACATGCGGACAAGTGAAACACTTAGGTTCTTACAAACATATTTTCGATAATGTGCGGGCATTAGACAGGTTGAATAGGTGAAGTATTTGAGTTCCTATACGCATGATATCTAAGTGCAAGAAGTCCAATTTGGATCCTATAGGCATGCTCTCTAACAATTCAAGTCATAACATTATGTGGATATAATTTCAGAGAATGAGACGTGATGAGTATACAAGCTATTAAGATCCTATAGGCATGATCTCTACCCATTCATGCAAAAGATAAAGTATCCAAGTTCCCCATTTTCACTAATCCCCAAATGTTCATTATTACAAGTTATTACATGCCCAAGAATAAAGAAATCCAGACTTGAAGATGACAAAACACAAGCTGAAATGAATACAAGCCCACCAAAGCAATTACAGGCCCAATATAAAAGTAACCCAGGAATATCCCAGGCCTTCAATAGTCTTACTCTCCGGACAAACAGCAGGCCCAAACCACAGGCTCACAAGATAACTAGAGTGCACCTGAATCCAGTGCCCAGGTCCAACAACACCATGGCCCATCTCCAGGTCCAATGAATAACTTACTTACCCACATCGATACTAAATCTAGCTATGCAGGTCACACAATACTCATAGAACAACTTAATCCCTTAGTTCTTAGAGTTGTAGCCATTAACAGCTCTAGCCAAGCCATATAAATAAGATCATGCTAAATGGGAAGGAATACAAGACACAAATGAGGCAAGCTTATGCTTTGTAATTCTAGAAACAGAGTTTGATAGTGACAAGATTGACCATCATAGGACAGTAAACCATTTCAGTAAAGCATGATCCAAAAACAACCTAAGGACCTTTAAATGATAGTCTAACATAATCATGAACAAGAAGCAGGTAGATTACATTCTTGATATGAAGGTTTTAACATGAAAACCTAATGAGAATGTGGTTGCAAATAGCATAACAACATGCTAGTGGGCACAATTTGGCAAACATACTTGGTTGATCATAAAACCTAACCCGATGGACATTAACTATAGCACAAAGATTCTAAAGAACTCATAGTAGGCAAAAGAACATGTCCACTATAGGCTAACAGGACAAACAAACATTAGGATTCATGCCAATCGACCACACATGAGAGAGAACTACACATTGGTATTTATCTTAGAAGCAATGCTAAAGAGTGCAGGATTGCCTAGTAAGGGAACACAATTATCAGAGTTACAAATCGTAGACAAACGTGCTTGGTTAGAGATTAAGACAATGCTATAACATGGGAGAGTCGAGGATCAGTTTGCATGAAACAATAGGTTATACATAAAGGATCTAGTAGGAAGAGATTCATTAAAGCACACTTTGAGCAAGCAGTTTCTACAAAAGGTTCCAGAAATCCAAGGCATGAATATGATCTCATAACAGGCAAAGGACACAACATTGAGGCTAAGATGAGCATGACCAATCAGACAAAACCTAAGAAGGCCAGAAACCATTTGAGTCAAATACATAGAGTGAAAGTATACTACACATGTTGAAGCCTATCAAGTCTGATATTAGAGGACATGGAACTGCAGAACGTTATTAAGACAATAGAACTACAGAAAGCATACAACAATATAACACTGGGAGTTCACAAATAACAAAGAAGCTTAGGTCATGCTTGTCTATAAAAGTTCAAATAGTATTGGCACGCAGAATACACATACATGAATAAGTATAGGAGTAATAATTAAGACTGTAAAGGGTAGAGAATACTAACCAGTTGCGAAGATAAACGAGCAAAAGATGAGTAACTTAGAATCTCAGCGATGACAGCAAAGAAAGATAACAATGAGAATCCCAGATCTTAGTGCGTCAGAGTTCACAGGAACTTCAGTGATCCCCAAGCAGTGCTCGCACTATGAAGGTTAATAGAGAAGATTCTGGTGGCCTTGGACTTTAGGTAGCCACAATCAAGAGAGCAGAAATAATATAGAAGGAGAAAAGTTAGAGAATAACAGTAGTTCTAAAGCGATTCGAGTCTGTAAAGGGAAAATTGGGGAGGGGTTTATATAGTAATAAAAATCAACATATAAATAAGGAAATACAGTCAATCGAACATAAACAAGGAAAGAAGAACATGCAAAAATTAATTTAGAATCGGATTAGGAGAAGAAACCAGGTAAACCCTAGTTTGACTAGGATCAGAAATTGGTCGGGGATCTTGGTGAATCAGAACCTTATAGCTTTGCTATGAACGTATGCGGACGAAATATCGTCCAAATCTTAGAGAGTAAAGCCGATCTCCTTTGATTCAGAAATTGGTATTTGCCAAAAATGAGCAAGTACTAAGTAACACCATATTTACACAAGTAATAGCAGTATAATCCGGAAAGGGTAAGTAAATCATGGTAAGAATCCATGGATGATTTGGATTCAGAGAAGATTTTAGGCGGTGGCTAGGATTTCTCAGAGAAGATGAGAGTAAAGGATTTAGGGACGGCTGGAGTGTGAGAATGGGAGTAGGGTTTAGGGTAAGGGGGTATAAGGAAAAGGTAGGGATTATTTTGGGTCGTTGATCATCTGAGATCAACGACCGTGATTAAAGGGAAGCGGGGCAGGTCGAGTAAACGGGTCCTGATCGGGTTGGAAACAAAAGGGTCATTTGGTTTGGGCCAGGGTAGATTGGGGTTGGGCTCATTTGATTGGACCTTAATTAGTCCGGAAATAAGGCATAATTTGGGCCAAATTTTGAAGTTGGGGATTAAGGGGAAATAATTTTAATAAAATAGTAAACTAAAAATATAAAAAATACTATTTATGCAACTTAATACTTTGAAACAATAGTTTAAGATTAAGAAAAATATAAAAATTTATTTTTGACCTTAAATAGAATGACAAATGCAATTTATTGTAAAATATAGGCTACTATTGCAAAATTACGTATTTGGCATAAAAAGTGCAAATGTAATTATATAAAATGAATTAAAATATTATAAAACAGATATGTGAATGCAAATAATACAGTTGGATGATTAAATCATCACAAAATAATTAAAGGGATAATTAATACATATTCAAGTAATTTAACTGCAAAAAAACAGTTTTAAAGCTTTAAACATTACAAAACGATTATAAAAAATACTTGTATAACTATTGAAAATTGAGTAATGATGAAAAATGATATTTTAAAAGTATATATACTACTTGAAACAATATGAGGGCAAAATTGGGTATCAACAGCTGGCACCGCCCACCATTATAAACTAGCTACCACCACCCATTATCACCTTCCTCAATCACCACCACCACCACCATCACCCATCATTATTAACTATCACCACCCACCGCCACCATTCTCAACCATAATCGTCATAGCTGCCAATCACCACTAGCTATTACCCATAACCACCACCATCAACCAAAACCACCACCAACCGCCGTCTTTGGTCAGCACTAACAAGCACCTTTGTCAGCCACCCACCGCCACCAACTACCATATATAGATATTGACAGAATATTTGATTAATTAGTAATTTATTTGAATTTTACATTTATTAATTTTTAAATAAAGATAAATTTTATATATTTAGATGTTAAAAAAACAAACAATCTTAATCATTTAGTATTCATTTCCTAATACGCATCTTAATATTCAGATGTGTATTCAGATGTTTTAATCTTAATACACGTCTTGATATTCAACATGTATTCAGCTTCAGACGTCTTAATCGTAAAAAAAAACAAATGAGGCCTAAGTGGATTGCCAACGTAGTAATGGTCAAAAAGAAAAACGGGATATGCAGGATATGCGTGGATTTCACAGACTTGAACAAAGCATGTCTGAAGGATTCGTTCCCATTACCCCACATCGACCAACTCATCGACGCAATAGTCGGGCACGAACTATTGAGTTTCTTAGACACTTACTCAGGCTATAACCAAATTCTTGTGGAGGAAGAAGACCAGGAGAAGACCACGTTCATAACCCACCAAGGAACGTATTGTTATAGGGTTATGCCATTTGGGCTGAAGAACGCGGGGTCTACATACCAAAGAGAAATGCATGTTTGGCGTAGCCTCGGGAAAGTTCTTGGGTTTTTTGGTATCACAGCAAGGGATCGAGGTCAACCCAAACCAAATCTAAGCTATCGAAGGGATACCGGAGCTCTTGACTACCAAGAAACAAGTTCAAAGGTTGACTGGATGAATCCCCACCATATCAAGATTCATCTCGCGGTCGTCTGATAGATTTCACTTGGCATTCTCAAAAAGGACAACTACCTCGAATGGACTCCCAAGTGCGTCCAGACTCTGTGAGAACTAAAGCCATACCTATCATCACCACCCCTGCTTTCAAAACCCGAACCCGGGGAGCAACTCCTCATCTATCTAGCCATCTCTGAAGTAGTAGTAAGAGCAATCTTGATCTGCAAAAACAAAAGTATGCAATCTCCCATATATTACATTAGCAAAATACTTGTCGACGCCGAGACGAGGTACCCGCACCTCAAGAAATTGGCTCTGGCCTTGGTCGTAGCTTCACGAAAGCTTAGACCCTATTTCCAGTGCCACCCCATCTTGGTCATCACAACCTTTCCCCTGAGGAGCATTTTTCATAAACCTGTGATATCGGGGAGGCTGGCCAAGTGGGCCATCGAGCTAAGCGAGCATGATATCACATACCAGCCACGAACGGCGATAAAGTCGCAGGTGCTCGCCGATTTCGTTGCCGACTTCAGTGCAAAAATAATGCCTAAAGTCGAAAGGGAAGCCGTCCAAGCTTCCCTCCAAACACAAGACCTTTGGGTCCTATACACCGATGGCGCATACAACGCATCAGGGTCTGGATTGGGACTCATATTCGAGGTCCCTACAGGCAAAGTAATTCGCCAGTCCATAAGGTGCTCGGATATGACTAACAATGAGGCCGAGTATGAGGCCGTAATTGCAAGGTTGAGGCTCGCACTCAAGTATGGGGCGAAATGGTTGAAACTCCACTGTGATTCCCAGCTCGTAGTCAACCAAGTCATAAGGACCTTCCAAATCAAGGAACAAAGGTTTCAAAAAACAAACAGAACGAAATCTGCAAGCTATTACCTGAGTTCGACGAATACCAGCTCGACCAGATCCCACGGCCGCAGAATGCTGAAGCAAACGGCCTTGACAAACTGGTCGCAGCTACCAAAAGCATCACGACCAGGGATAAAAGCGTAGTCCATCTCCTCAATCATCACTAGACCAAATCGAGGGAAGAACCATAAACTTAACTTGGGATTGGCGCAATCCTATTGTCGCCTATTTGCAGGATGACACACTCCAGGCGACAAGAAAGAAGCCAAGAAACTAAGAATGCAAGCGGCCAAATACAGTCTCCTTCATAGTGACCTATACAAGACGACTTACGGCGGCCCTTTGGCGAAATGTTTGGGCGCGAATCCAAACCCAGCACGTACTCGAAGAAGTCCATGAAGGCCATTGCACTGCTCACTCCGGCAATCGAGCACTATTCAGATGCCTCATACGGGCGGGATACTATTGGTCCATCATGAAAAACGACGCTGCAGACTTTGTGAGGAAATACGAACAGTGCCAAAAATATGCCCCAATGATTCACCAAGCAGGCGAACACCTCCACTCAGTCACACCCCCTGGTCGTTTATCAAATGGGGAATGGACATCGTATGCCCCCCTCCCAGCAGGGCGAGGTAATGTACAATTCCTTTTGGTTTAACTGACTATTTCTCTAAATGGGTAGAAGCAGGAGCATTCGCATAAATACGGGAAAAAGAGGTAATCACCTTTGTATGGAGAAACATCATCTGCCGATTTAACCTACCCAAGGAGATCAGCTGTGACAACGGACCCCAATTCACGGGAAAGAAAACCGTTGAATTCTTCGAGAAATGGCATATCAAGAGGATACTCTCAACCCCATATCACCCAGCGGGTAACGGGCAAGCATAATCCTCCAACAAGTCCATACATCATGAAGAAAAAGCTTGAAGACGCCAAGGGACTGTGACCGGAAATACTACCAGAAGTATTATGGGCCTACCAAACAACTCTGAAGATGACCACTAGAGAGACGCCCTACTCTTTGGTCTATGGGACTGAGGCAATAATACCGATCGAGGTCGGAGAACCCATCCCAAGGTACTCCCACGATGCCGAGTAACGATGAGAGCAAAAGGCAGGAACTCGACGAAATCGATGAACGAAGAGATATGGCGTACATAAGAATGGTCACCCAAAAACAACAAGGAAAACGCTATTACAACAAGAAAGAAAAGGTCCGACCGCTTAAAGTCGGGGACTACGTACTGAAAGCCAAAACTCAAGCGAGTAAAAAATCCCAGGAAGGCAAGCTGGGAACAAACTAGGATGGTCCGTACAAAATCACAGCCAAAGCGAACAAGGGTTCATTCCAACTAGACACAATGGAAGGAAAGCAACTACAAAACAATTGGAACATCAGCCACCTCAAATACTTCAACTTCTGAGAGAAAAAGTGTCCCCCAAGTCGTACTCTTTTTCCCTCACTTGAGTTTTGTCCCATTTGGGTTTTCTCAAGGAGGTTTTTAACGAGGCAGCGAAGGGAACACTTCAAGTCGAAGTACGCGAGGGTAGGACCGTTGTTAATCTTTCATTGCTCGACTTCTCAATACTCTCCAAGTCATACAATGAAACGACTAGGTAGACTGGGACTGGAACTGGGACTGGGACTGGGACTGGGACAAGAACACCAGCCAACACCTAAAATCTGTAACTTTCTCCAAGCATGTAACCAAAGCAACAATGTCAAAGTAATAAGAAACTTACGTTTATCAGGACACCTTTTTCGTACTAAGATTATGTTCGACCTCGCTCGAACAACACCTACCGGCCCTCGGCTGCGACTTAATAAAAGTTTATGTTCGACCCCACTCGAACAAACACCTACCGGCCCTCGATCGCGATTTAATGAAAGATTATGTTTGACCCCGCTTGAAAAAACACCTATCGGCCCTCGACCGCGATCTAACAAAAGGTTATGTTCGACTAACCTCGAACAAATACCTACCGGCCCTCGGCCGCAATTTAACAAAAGGTTATGTTCGATTAAACTCGAACAAACACCTACCAGCCCTCGACCGCGATTTAATAAAAAATTATGTTCGACCCCGCTCGAACAAACACCTATCAACCCTCGGTCGTGATCTAACGAAAGGTTATGTTCGACTAAGCTCGAACAAACACCTACCGAGCCTCGACCGTGATCAAATGAAAGTTTATGTTCGACTAAGCTCTAACAAACACCTACCGACCCTCAGTCACGATTTAACAAAAGGTTATGTTTGATTAAGCTCAAACAAACACCCACCGACCCTCGGCCGCGGGTTAACTAAAGGTCATGTTCGATTAAGCTCGAACAAATACTTGCCGGCCCTCGACCGTGACTTAATGAAAGGTTATGTTCGACTAGGCTCGAACAAACATCTACCGGACCTCGGCCGGGATTTAACAAAAGGTTATGTTCGACCTCGCTCGAACAAACACCTATCAGCCCTTGGCTACATCTCAACGAAGCAACACACGCGACCTATATAAACAAGGGGCTGACATGACCCATGAGTATTCGGCTCCAAGTCCACGGCCAGCTAAAAAACAATAACAATAAGAATGACAAAAAGGAAAGCGAGCAAATAATGAAAGCAAAACATATATACAAGTACAGAAAATAAACCACATGAATGGAAGAAGATGCAAGGAACAACTTTGATAGTTCATACTTAAACTGTTTACAAAGGCTCGTGAAGACGCCGACAAAAATACACAAAAAGTCAAAAAGCAAAATATTGGTCGTCGCCATTACGGCCTTCAGTGCCCTCGCCAGCTCGGTCTTCAACGGCATCACCACCCTAACCATCGATACCCTCACCATCTCGGCCTCAGCGCCCTCGCCATCCTCAGACGGAGGGTATATAGAATCATACCAGGCCTCTTCCTCGAGGCGATCTATAGCATCCTCATCGCCCTCATATTCCTCAGAAGGACAAGGAGTAGTCGGATCATAACCACACGCAATCCGAGCCTCATGAGCTTTGACATGAGCACCCTCAAAGTCTGCAGTAGAAATGGAGCCTACTACATGCAACTCGCAAAGCACATCCATTCGGGCTTCGGTATGAATCCACTCTTCGTACAAATCACAAGGAATGTTAGGGAAGCCCGAAGTCGCAGATAAAGAGGGCCGTTCAAGTAGTTTGGCCTTCTCGGCCTCCAGAGCAGCAACTCGATCGTAAAGATCAGAGGTCTCTTTCTCCAACTCCCCAATCCTTTCATCGAGTCGCTCTTCTTTAAGCATTGCCGTTGTTAACTCATTTTCTCATTCGGAACAGAGAGTTCGGATCACCACCCCAAGGGACTCCGCCTTCCTCGAAACCTCCGACTGAGCCGACTCCACTTTCTCTAGTTAACCTTGCTTCTCAGTGACCTCGCCACTAAGAGCCTCTGCCCTAAGTTGGCATTCCTCAAGCTAGCCTCACAGCAACGCTACCTGAGCTTAGAGATCACTGCACTGGGCTTCGACCCCCTGCTAAGCTCGAGCTCTTCCATTTTGCCCCTCAACGTCCCCTCCAAGACGTTGCACTTCCCCACTACCCGCACCAGCTCCTCGTCTCTTCCCTTCAAGTCCTCCATCAGTTGGCACACATCGCCACTTTTCGCGGAGCCAACACCGAAGCTCCCGGTACTTTTCAAGGCATCTGAAGTACTTATCCATCAACTTCACATAAATATATTTACGTCTCTGCTCCCTACGAGCACTTTCAATCTCCAGGACGATCGTCTACAAAATGAGTGAAGGAAGTTAGAGCCTACGAAAGAACAAACCCTAAGGAAAATAACGGACAACAAATGTGCTTACCCGAAGGGCGAGATCAGCAATGTTATTTGACAGGGTGCTATCACCTATAGTCTTGAGGGTCGTACCCTCAATTTCAGGGGAGGGGATTATCTCCTCGGTGCTCATAAGAAGATTATGATCCATCGGGATTGCAATAGTCCGTGAACCCCCTTCCAACCTCACTTCAAGTTGACTAAACCACACATCGATCATCCTTAACTCGTCTACATCCATGTCAGTGTCAAATCCAACATCCTCCTCAGCAACAACCTTTCTTCAATCATCAGTCGAAGAAGGCATGTCCGCCGCGACCCCGGAAGATGAGGCCTCTTCACGCCTCGGAAACATAGGGACGTCATTGCTCACCATGCCTTCGATATTGTCCTCCACAGGACGCATGTTCGTATCCTCCAAATGATGGGCCTCGGGACTTGCCTCTGGTCTATCCCTAATATGCACTGTGGCCATTTCTCGAAGGACAAAGTCATAATCTCCCACATCAACGGCTGATGGCCTCTCTTCCCCGGTGTCCACGGCCCACCTCTTACGAGGCATCAAACCACTGTCATCAGGAGAGACGTCGTCCTCATCAACTAGCAAATAAAGTTGGGGAGAGTCACAAAAGGAACGGAGACAAGCTCCCGTGTTACGGAAGCCGAGGTCAAGATTGGAACGGAAGACATAGTAGCCGTAATAGGAGCCGAAGTCGATGAGGCAATAGCCACCTTACGGAAAGAAGGCACCGGTGCCCGGCTCCTCTGAGAATCCCTTCCTGAGAAAAGAATAGTGTTAAGTCAGCAAAACGAATCCGTACATAATAGGAAACAGAGTGGTTGCGATAAAAGAAAGGAAATTACCAGTTGAAGTGAGAACATGCCCGAATTTCTTGAAAAAACTTGGCCAATCACAAATCCCTACGATGTGAGGGAGGAGTTGCTCGACCCAGCCAGAAATATGAGAGACCAGAGGAGGAGGATGACGGTTGTCTACAAAAGGGAAAAAGAAAAAAAAATCAATCATCAATTAAAATTCAGAATCAAAAGCAAACGCAGAAGGAAACAGGATACTCACGAGTGTAGTTCCAAGCTTCTGGGAAGCCGTTGATGTTGGCCACAACTCCTCAGTCTTGACAAAGAAGAAGTTAAGCCAGAATTGAAGATTAGCTTTGTCGTCCATCTTCACCACCAAATACTTGCTTCCTCAGTGGCGAAGGTTCAACATCGTCCCCCTATAAAAGCCAGGGGCGAACAAGTGTATCAAGTGTCGTAGCATCAGTTCGACCTCGGCTAGCTCGACGAATTTGGTCAGGATTTTAATCACCTTGTAGACGTACGGTGCAAACTGAGCCAGGCAAACACCGTAGTGGAGACAAAATTCCTCCACTAAGGGATATGTATAGAGAGTGCAATATCCAGGGCGGTGGACCTGTACCACGTCCCCTTAGGCTGGGATCAGCTCAACACTGTTGGGAAAGCCGAATTTGGCCTTAAGCTCCACCAATTCTTTAAGCATCGTCGTTGATTTAAAAATTCTAGGCGCAGCGTCCGATACTTTGTTAAGATCAAACCTGGAATCGGGATTACGCGGGATTATCTCTTCCACCGGAACCGAAGCGGCAGGTCTAATCAAAGGTCACACGTGAAACAAAGTGACGCATCGGGAATATGCATCATAACGATGCATGACATCATGATTCCATCCTAACCCGTGGACATCATAACTCCAACAAATCACTCGAGAAAATTCGAAGCATTTGAAATATGCGGCCCGCGTTGCTTGTTCGACGCAACAACCACAACCTGCGTAGTTCACTCGATTAGCTCGACGGCTTGACCACCAAAAACATGATCCGCTCATCGAACCCGCTTGCGAAGTCGGCCTCAATAAGCGGAGGGACTAACTATATGGGTCAAAATCTATCTTTAGAATATTTAAGTCAAAATAATATTGGTGAAACATTCCCAGGCCACCGTTTGTCGAAATTGTCGCGCCCCGTTTTCTTGTGAAAGCGAGTTTCGACATGTGATAACTATTTTAAGTAGGTGTTAAAAGAGAAGAGTCGCCACCTAACAATTTTGAGGTGCGTTAGGGCACCTATTTGCAAATAACTCTGTTTTAACTAGTCAAAGTCGCCAAAGATCGGGTAAGGGCTCAAATTATCTCAAGGAGAAGATGTTAGGCACTCTTCGAGGTCCAAAACTATGGGTCCTGGTCGAAGTTTAAACGATGTGGGATTATCGGATTACAACTGTCCTAAATGATCATATAAGTGAAAGAAGATAAGGAATTTAAAGGTTCTATTGTGAACAACTATAAAGGAAATCGGGCAAAAATCAAACTATATAGGTGATTAATACAAGTCTTTGGAGGTTACAAGGTACGACTAGATCAGCCTATATATGGTGACTAAATGTAAGCATATAAAATAAAGGGGGTGTCCTAAGTCTTTTAGCCTAAAGGATCACCCCGTGCAACATAAATAATACTTCGCAACTCTCTTAAGGTAGGGGTTGCTCATGTTATTCAGCGGGCATATACTATAATCTCATGTTACCCGATTACTATGTTAAAGTTGTTTACTTAAAGGCGCTCTAATTCAATTCTAGGTCGCGTCCTACGCGTGCACTATTTGTCTCATGCCTATGGTCCAGGAGGCTTTGGACCTACTATTACGTGGTTCTAGACTCTACTTAGGATGCTTAGAAACTGATAAAACTAGCACACATTCAAAACATATAGGACTTCACATAAATGCAATAAAAGGCTCAAGTTAACCCCCACACATAAACAACGAATGCACGCGGCAGATTAGGCAGTAAACAATTTCAGTGTTAATAAGTCCTATAGGCATGATTTCTAGGTGATTCTGATTTCCAGCAATGTACAGGCAGCGTTACAACTTTAGTCTAACAGATTTGTAGATTAAAGGCATTACAAGCCTATAGGCATGACATCTACATTGTTCGTGCAGCGAGGCAATAAGACCGTTCGAAAGCCCAAGATTAACGACGTTGATCTTATAAACATGCTGGTTAAGACGAGTAATAGCATCCTATAGGCAGGATTTCTAACGGTTGATAATTGAGATTGATTTTTATAATACTTTATTCCTATAGGCATATTTTCTAGGCGGGCAATGTGATAAGAATAGCAACAACGGTGATTTAATTAATCAATTAAGGTCCTATATACATGGTATCTATATGAATATCTATAGGAGCAGGCCTTTATTACTTAACGCGGTCCTATAGTCATGATATCTAACACGTAGCAATAGAGCAAATTGAGCAAATAACCAATGATATTTTAATCCTATAGGCATACTATCTAATAGCGTATAGAAGTAGAGCATGTGAACAAGTGAAGCACTTAGATTCTTATAGACATGTTTTCTAACAGTGTACATGAATAGAACATGTTGAGCAAGTGAAGTGCTTGGGTTCCTATAGGTATGCTTTCTATCAGTGTACAGAAATAGAACATGTCAAACGAGATAGCAAATAAAACATTTAAACCCTATAGGCATGTTTTCTACCCTTTTATGAAAGAATAGAGTACACTTGTTTCCCTCAATTTCACTAACTCCCCAATTATTTTGTTTACAAATCATTACAGGCCCAAAATAAATAATACATGCTCAAATAATACAAATTAAAATGAGTACAGGCCCAATAAATAGAACAAGCCCAAGGGGGAATAACCCAGCAACGTCGAGGCCTTCAATAATCCCATTCTTCACACAAATAGCAAACCCAGATCTAGGTGCACCCCGAAACATTAGAGTGTATTAGTTGCATGACTTAACCTTAGACACAGACCCATATCAAGCCTAAGGGGAACTAACTTACCGAGCAATGCCAAACTTAACCACACGAGTAACAAACTATACATGGGATTGATTAAATAACTTTTGAAGTCCACACACTTAGTTCTTAGGACTGCAACTAACAGTAGTTTAAAACAAAGCATATAGACAAGTTCTCATGGAGTTATATATATAAGATGACCTCATGCTATGTTTCAGGAATAAGTTCAAAATAACAAGGTGGAACATCACAAGCTAACAAATAATCCCAAATAGGGTTCAGAATAAAATATGATCTAGGACCAGCTTAAATAACTTTAGACATAAGATTTTAACAGAAGAACCTTGCAGAATCTCAGACAGAAGCAAAGTGAAATAGTAGTTTTTACATGGTAGTTCCTAGCATGAGAGTCTAGTACAAGTATGATCACAAATAACACAAACAATAGGCTGGTGAACATGTAACAATTCCCTTAATGCGAAATTTTAACATTATCAATCATAACACCAAGGTCTAAATAGCACCTAGAACTCATAATGGGCAAGAATATATCAAATCCAGGTTAACAGGACTGGCATGCACTAGGGCTTGACTACACATGGAAGAAGAGCCCAGGTATTGAATCTCATCTTAGAATTCTTAGGCAGTATTGAAGAACACAAGATTAAACAAGACAGGGGACACACATTAAAATTTGCAAGTTGCAGAAAACATGTTTGGCGAATAACATAATCAGAAATTAACTCTAAGAAAGCATTAAGTTATACTTGAACGATTCAACAGAAATTAGAACACATTCTGGACATAAATTGGTTTATCGCCAGAATCTAGAATGAGGAAAATAGATAAACTCAGAATAAGCAGCGGCAATAAGAATTCGAACACACACACTAAAATAAACATGCTTAAGAAAGCCAAAACCAAGGTTAAAAATTGGGCAAGTTCAGCTACAAGAGAAGTATAGAGCCTCAAGAATAACTTCAGAGCAGATAGGGATGCAAAAAATAGCATGTTGATTCACAAAGGTTTTATGGACATAGATATACAAAGCAGGAACTCAAATGAAAAGAGAATAAAATTGCAATGGCCAAAGGTACTTACCAGTTACATATTAACGAACAAGTAAACAAGAAGAATAATTTTAGCGGCACTCCAATAATCAATAGTAGAAGAAAGCAGCAGAACCCAAACCTAGTGCGTCAAAGTTCACAAGGGCTTCAGATGAGCCCCGAGCAATACTCGCAGTAGGAAGGCCGATAGAATGAACTCTGGTGGCCTTGGATTTCAGTCGGCCAAGAACCAAAATTTTCAGAATAAAGTGAGTGATTGAGTGAGAGGGTGATATTGATAATAACATTATTCAAGTTGTAGTTGTTCTTGAAGTGGTCGTTAAGACCTAGAGGGGAAGCGGGGAAGGGGGCTTTATATAGTGGTAGAAATTGAAAGAACAAACATGGAAAAAAATTAATTAAGCACAAATAAGGAAAGAGAATATCACATGCAAATAAAAATCAGTAAAGGAGATGGAGAGTCTGAAACCCTAATTGGGTTCAATCGTCTGAAAATCGAACCAAGAGTGCAAATCGCTCTTTGTTGAGTTTATATAGACGGAATAACGCCCAAAATCTAAGATTCGAGTCATTCCAGTCCGATCTCGGAAGTAATACTTGCCAAACTTTGGCAAGTACCTAAGTAACACCATAAACGGACGACCAATAATGAGAGAAGATTAATAAGGTAAGTATATCATAGGTAGATTCCATCTCTGGGTTAGAATCGAAAAAGAACTAACCAACGGCAGCTAGGGTTTCTCAGAGAAGAAGAGAGGATGAAAGGATTTGGGGGCGGCTGTCTAAAAAAAATGGGCATTAGGGTTTGGGGCGGATTAATTAAAAATGGGAGACGGGCTATGAGCCGTTGATCTCTAGGACGAAAGGAAGAGTGGGTGGGTCGTATAAAGCGGGTACTGACCGGGTTTTATTAAGGGTTGTTTGGTTTTGGGCTGGTAAAGAGTGAGTTGGGGTGGGCCAAGTGTTTTGGGCCATATTTGGTCCGAAATTAGCCCTGTTTTGGGCCATAAAATTAAATATATGAAATTTGTTTTAAAATAATTAATAAAAATAATTAAGAAATAATAAAAATATTACTTATGAAATAAAATGATTTAAAATAATAGCTTAGAATTATAAAAATATAAAAATACTATTTTACTATAATCAATGTAAATAATGTAGTTATGTATAGAATATAGGCTATTATTGCAAAATTATATAAATAGCTCGCAAAATACAAATGTAATTATATAAAATGAAGTAAAAATATTATAAAGCATAGATGTGGGTGTAAATAATAAATTTGGATGACTAAGTCATCACAAAATAATTGAAGGAGTAACTAATAAATATTTGAATAATTAAAATGCAAGAAAATTAATTTTAAAACATTAAAAATTATGAAAAAATTATAGAAAATACTTATATGACTTTTATAAATTGGTGATGATGCACTATATATGATATTTATAAAAACTACAAGGTCAAAATTGGGTATTAACATAAATGATCTAAGAAGCATCGAAGTCTGTGGTCGAAGAGTCAGCAAGGGCTGAAACCGAGGAGTCAGCAGGGATCAAGGCCGAGGTCGAGTACCCTTGACAGAGTTATAATGGCTAGTTTCAAGATAGGACATTAAAGAGAATATTCTAGTGGATATTCCCTGCACTTGTACTATTAGGGTTTTGAGGAACATATTCCTTATAAATAGAAAGAGGCACAATGATAGGAGACATGTGATATTCATTTGTAGAATATACTTTGACTTTAAATGAATCGGATCTTATTGCAAGCACACAAAAAACAACTTTTTCACTAAGATTTTTGTCCACACTTTTTCTTTGGATCCGAGAATAACTCATATGTTCAAAGCCTTATCCATCACTTATCATTGTCAGAAGGAACACTCACTGATTTGATCCTTTCTTGGGTGACTCATCCATCCTATTTACATAAGTGCCATTTACTGCTGTTCATTAATATTTAATGTTATATTGCTTCCTTTGACTTCTTAAATATTGATTGTGTGTCGCCGTTGCTATTGAAAATCTATCTGCCTATCATTTATTGCACTTTCGTGAATTCCATCTTAGGGATATTATTATTAACTAAGATTAACCCTCATTAGTATATATTTAATTAGTTAAACCAAAATTTATATAATTTTTGGTCAAACAGTATCATCCCCACTTGTGGGATTATACTGGGTATGTTGCTGTTTTGTTTTTGTTTAGTAGTCTCATGACTAAGGTATAGTATCTTCACACTGTTGGTGCCCTACTAGCACCATAAGTGAAGTTAGATTTGGTAAATTGTGTCACGTCTTACATCAAGAAATCTCAAAGTTATGCTCTTAGCTAGGATGTCTAATAAATAGGACATGTCATTTAGTTACTACTATAGAGGACATAAGGTATTTGCAATCTATACACCAGGCAATCCTTACATATACGGTTATGTGCATACATGCCATGGATAGAGAAAGAAAATTCTCTCCAAAACGAAAATAATGTAGATTGCGATAGTAATAATTTATTTTTTTAAACGCTCCATCCCTCATCTCCCACGCCACCCCCAACGGTCGAAAACCAGACCAGGCAGCCGGCAACCACCCCACGCCGACGACCACCCCACCATCAGGTAAGTCCTCCCTCATCTCTCACACCTCCCCTTCCTCTCTCTCCTCTTTCTTCTTTCCCTCTTCCCCACTCCAATATTTACTAGAGCAACAACACTGCCTACTGCTATTTCGTCAGGCAGCAACATCGACCCTTTTCCCTCTAGATATTTTTCTTCATTTTTAATCCTTAGTTGCGGGTAATACCCCCCCCCCCCAC
>AWOL01S0018686.1:3076-46610 GCA_000715115.1 Nicotiana otophora | reverse complement strand
GCTTCAAGTACCTTGGTTCGGTTATCCAGGGGGGAGGGGAGATCGACGAGGATGTCGCACACCGTATTGGGGTAGGGTAGATGAAGTGGAGGTTAGCATCTAGAGTCTTGTGTGATAAGAGAGTGCCACCAATACTCAAAGGTAAGTTTTACAAAGCGGTGGTTAGACCGGCCATGATGTATGGGGTTGAGTGTTGGCCTGTTAAGAACTCACATATCTAGAAGATGAAAGTAGCAGAAATGAGGATGTTGAGGTGGATGTGCGAAAACACTAGGATGGATAAGATCAGGAATGAAGATATTCGGGAGAAGGTGGGCGTGGCTCCCATTGATGACAAGATGCGGGAAACGAGGCTCAGATGGTTTGGACACGTATAAAGGAGAAGCCAAGATGCTCTTGTAAGGAGTTGTGAGCGGATGTCTTTGGAGGGCACGAGAATAGGTAGAGGACGACCTAAGAAGTATTGGGGAGAGGTGATCAGGCATGACATGGCGAGACTTCAGATTTTCGAGGACATGACTCTTGATAGGAATGTGTGGAGGTCAAGTATTAGGGTTGTAGGTTAGGAGGTAGTTGAGTCTACCTTACTTCGTACCTTTGTTAGGCTAGTATGGTAGGGTTTTTGGCGATGTCAGCTAGCGGCAATGTTGTGTCTTACTACTCTTTTATTTTTCATAGTGTCGCGTCTATGTACTCTCTATCACGTTTGCTTTGCATCTACTATCTCATTTACATGATGTTATTTTTCCTATGATTTCTATTGGTGATACTGATATTGTCTCTTTTCGTCTTCTTGAGTCGAGGGTTTTTCGGAAACAGGCTCTCTACTCCCTCGAGGTAGAGGTAAGGTCTGCGTACACGTTACCTTCCCCACACCCCACTAGTGAGATTTCACTGGGTCGTTGTTGTTGTTGTATATATATAGTATTTCTTATTAATTAAAAAAATAGAACTACATTTACTCGCGAGAAAGAAATTTTTTTTATCTTCAATCAGTTAGCTGCTCGTGTTTGTGTCTCCTAAAATGACTTGAAAATAACTTTCAAATTTGTTTTCTCTATAAAAGCTCTTAAACCTTTAAAGACTATGTGTTTTTGCTGAAACCAAAAAAGAAACATGATAGCTTGTGAAGTTAAAGAGATGAAATTGCATAACTAGAACTAAACTTAAGTAAGGTCAAATATATTGAAGGGTTATTGCAAACTGATACAAAGTGAGTTTCTTGCGTTAGCTATTTAGAGTCGATATTTACCAACCAAGAGGTTGTGAGTTCGAGTCACCCCAAGAGCAAGGTGGGGAGTTCTTGGAGGGAAGGATGCCGAGGGTCTATTGGAAACAGCCTCTCTACCCCAGGGTAGGGGTAAGGTCTGCGTACACACTACCCTCCCAGACCCCACTAGTGAGATTATACTGGGTTGTTGTTGTTGTAATATTTTATTCATTAAAATGGGATACACGTGCAACACGCGTATTCTAAAACTGTAACTTATAAAATTATGACAACCCTCAAAATTTTAACGAAATTTCTGACTAAAATTATTTTCATAAGACCTTTTTTACCGAAGTCAAAACTTAAACGGTGATACCAAATAATTTTATTTGTGTGATTCACCCATCAAATATTATGAGTTTTCTTATAAGTTTTTATTACATTAATCAGATTGAAGATTGCATTTTCTTTTTATCTATAAGACTATAAGATTATATCAATTTATCAAAATTGATTATTTAAGTCATTTTCAGTTCCATGTGGTATATAATTTATTTTCAAGAATACCCCTGCAACCAAAGGTTATCCCTTTCATCCCATTCCATATTTGGAGTAGAAAATGTCGTTTGCAGAAGAACACAGAAATTAACCTTTTTTCCCACATCTCTGTTTCGATCTACAAGCCTAAAACAGCAGCAATTATTTTCGTAATTAACCAAATCAATTAAATTCTCATGTGTTAATTATCTTCTTCTGATTATCAAATCTCCAGATCGAGATCAAAGGAACCTCGATCAATTGTCCCCCTTTTTCGCCCAAAGGTCAGAAATTTATATCAAAAAATCATTTTTCTCCTTTTGCTATGCGTTAATTATGTACGATTATTGTTTTTTTATTATCTCCGATGTTTTAGAGTTTGACTTTTGTGGTTTTGTTTTTCAATTGTGGAATTTATGGTATTATTGTGGTTATTTATGAAATGATCTTCGATGCTGGATTTTTGCTAGTTTATTTGCTGTCAATTTGTAGAATTTGTAAAGTTTTGATATGCAGGTTGAACCTAAATTTTTTTTCTTATAATTTGGTCAGCACTTAATTCTGTAAGTTAGAAAAGGTCCTCCCTTTTGGTCGTATATCCTAGGTTTGTGAATCTATACGTATGTGCGCGCACGTGTGTACGTGTGTGTGTCTATAAGTTAGATATGGTGTTGCATACAGTGGAGGAGCTAGGAATTTATATAGGGGATTCAAAAAAAATCTAGAATGTCATAATTAGAATTTGAACCTATGACCTACCGCAACTTTTGAACCCCCTTTACCCTCTACTTAGTTCCTTCGCTGGTTGCATACACCACAGTTTTCAAGTTGTCTTTCCTGAGATTTGAATTTTGTGCTTGTTCAATGTGTGAGGGGAATAGCTTTTTCTCTAAAGTCATGATGTAGGCTGTTAGTGCTTGTTACAGTGTGAATCCTAACTATTATTAATCGACGAAGTTTTCCTTATTAAAAAGGATAAAAAACTACTGTTAATTGAGGAAGTTGAAATAGTGAATTTCTTCAGGTATTGTAATTAATTTACTGACTATATAACAAGTTAACAACAACAAAAAACCATGTGTGATTCCACCAGTAGGGTCTGGGAAGGATAGTGTGCATGCAGCTTTATCCCTGCCTTGTGAAGGTAAGACTAGAGAGATTGTTTCTGATAGACCTTTGGCTCAAGAAAAACATAGTCACAACGTTATGGAAAAGAAATACAATAGCGGAGATATAATAGAAAGGAAACAGTAACACGAAGCAATACAAACAACAACAAGATAATAAGAACACTGAAGCAAGAGAAACAACCGGTAGTAATAGGGATCTAAGTATAAGAAAATAAGAGAATACTATTGATACTACATATAAGAAAAGGATAAACACGCGACTAACTACTAGTTTTCTACCCTAGTTCTCGACCTCCACACCTTTCTATCAAGGGCCATGTCCTCGGTAAGCTGCAGATATGCAATTTCTTGCATTATCACCTCTCTCCAATACTTTTTGGCCTTCCTATGCCTCTCAGACTATAGTTTAGGCTATAACTATTCTTCTCTTTCAAAATTTTACTTCAGGGATTGTTAGTGTGCTCATTTGACATGATCTCTATGCAGATCCGTGCAAGTATTCGTGTTTTCGATGCTTGCCTCTTTTGTTGTCCATCCCTGTGAATGGAATCTTTGAGTTGATAACGAGCTGGCTTTGTAGAAGCCTGGATAGAGGAAAAGATGATTTATGATGCATGTTTATGTGCTTTTGCTGCTTAAAAAAATTATATTTAATCTTTTTCTGCATTTATGGATTGATTTAGTGCTCAAAGGCCAAGAATAACTTGGTCTTTCTCTATATGGATGCTCTGGCGCTTTAGTATTGAGGTGCTTTATGAGTATCTTGTCCCATATTTGACTTGGAAGTTTGTTTAAGGTACACTATCTCAATTCTTGAATGTAGTTAACTTTTGTGGTTAACCTTTGTAGTTTGTAGTTAATTTTGTAGGGGTAAAACATGTCCCATCAACAAGATGATGATGCTGATTACATGGCAAACGAATATGAAATGGAAGCTATAGATGATGATATGGATGATGAATTCCATGGCAGAGATATTGATGCCTCTGATTCAGATGCAGATGAATATGACTACATGGTTTGTGAATTCATCCATAAAAGCTGAGCTGTTTTGTACGAGGACATATTAGATGTATTCATTTTTGTTCAGAAGATTGTGCTTTCAGTATCTGAACCTATTAAATTGTTTTCTTCTTGAAGAATAATAAAATGCAAGATACCTCTGCTGCCGAGGCAAGGAGAGGTAGAGACATTCAAGGGATTCCCTGGGAAAGGCTTAGCATAACCAGGGAGAAATACAGGCAAACGAGATTAGAGCAATATAAGAACTATGAAAATGTTCCGCAATCTGGGGAGGCATCAGAGAAGGTAAAATAGATGTGTTTTTTAATTTCCTAATTGGTCTGAGTGACGGCGTTTGTGTCTAATGGGAACATGGGTGGCTCTATCCTTTTGCTTTCAACAGGACTGCAAAGCCACAAACAAAGAGGCTTCGTACTATGACTTCAGACGTAATTCAAGATCTGTTAAATCAACAATTTTACACTTCCAGGTAATAGTTACAGCCCTCTTTATCTTTTGCTTTGCTATATGGAAGGGACTAGGCTAAGAATATGTTTGAGGGTTTCTTGAAGACGTCATTATTATGGAGTGAATGAACTAGGCTGAATATCAAACCAAGTGACTTGGATAAACCATATGATCTGTATTTGCTGATATAGAATCGTGCATGTCATTTAAATTTTTATTTTTTTAGGCACGTTAACTTATGATTTTGCCACAATAAATCTGAAGCTTGTTTATTTTTCATGATATAGCTGAGGAACTTGGTCTGGGCAACCTCCAAGCATGACGTGTACCTTATGTCCCATTTTTCCGTCATTCATTGGTCATCCTTGACCTGTAGAAAAACTGAAGTTCTGAATGTATCTGGGCATGTAGCACCATGTGAGGTAGGTGTTCTGAACGTGGAAGTCACTGGTTTGTTTCGGGCAAACTTGGTTACGACCTTTTTCTTTTTATTTTGGCATTGTAGAAGCATCCCGGTAGCCTTTTAGAAGGATTTACACAGACTCAAGTCAGCACTCTTACGGTGAAAGACAAGTTGCTTGTCGCTGGGGGATTTCAAGGAGAACTTATTTGCAAGGTGTGTCAAATTCCCTCTGATTGGTTTGGACCTTTTTACTCATTATTTTTTTGGGCATCAACAACTGGAGCATGTGCCTGCACTTCTGAATTTGCGCTAGTTACGTTTGGGTCATGGTGCTGAGTTTGCAGTTTTATCTTCACCTTCAGAAAGTGAAACTATTTCCCTAGTCACTAATTGTTCTTGAAACTATATGCAGTATTTAGACAGGCCTGGAGTTTGCTTCTGTTCCCGGACAACATATGATGACAATGCAATTACTAATGCTGTTGAGATTTATAACACTGCCAGGTATTATGTTTATCCTACATACTCCCGAAACATGCTATTTCTTAGTGAGAATGAAGTTAACTGAGATATCTCTTGCTCCCCAGTGGTGCACTTCATTTTATAGCTTCAAATAACGACTCTGGAGTTAGAGATTTTGATATGGAGAAATTTCAACTGTCCAAGCATTTCCGTTTTCCCTGGCCAGTGAATGTAAGTCTGTATTGCATGTGTTTATGGGTGCACACATGCCCCAAAATGTATATGTCATAGTGGATGTATACCAAGAAGGTTTCCTAATTATGTGCTACTAGTGCATGCCATTACTGATAATTTGCTATTTTTTATTGATTTTCAAAATAGAATTATAATTTATGAATAGCTTAGGTTGAAATTAAAAAATACCTTTCTCTTTCTCATACTTCAATAGTTTCAATCCAGGGGTTTTGTATACAGATATTATTCTAATCACTTATCTTATATTGATTAACATAAGTCTTATCTTCATACAACTCTCTATTGGTGGTATTAACTTCTTTTTTCCTTTTATTTTTATTTCCATAATAAGGTGTTACTTTATTTTCCCTTGCAGCATGCATCACTGAGCCCTGACGGCAAGCTTCTCGCAATAGTTGGAGATAATCCTGACGGTTTATTGGTTGATTCCAGAAATGCAAAGGTACTTGTGCATTTATCTCCTCCCATGATTCAATTTATCAGAATTGTTCAATCTCTGATGCACCAGTCAGTAATCAAATTTAATGCTTACAGATTGTTTCACCTTTGTGCGGACATGGTGACTTCTCGTTTGCGTCAGCATGGCATCCTGATGGCCTAACTTTTGCAACTGGGAACCAGGATAAAACCTGCAGAGTATGGGACGTACGGAACTTGTCGAAATCAGTTGTTGCTTTGAAGGGTAACCTTGGAGCTATTCGGTCAATCCGCTACACGTCTGATGGCAGATTTATGGCTATGGCAGAACCTGCAGATTTCGTTCATGTTTTTGATGTAAAAAGTGGGTATGAGCAGGAGCAAGAAATTGATTTCTTTGGTGAGATATCAGGTCTGTCTTTTAGTCCTGATACAGAGTCCCTTTTCGTTGGAGTTTGGGATCGCACATATGGTAGCCTTCTGGAGTTTGGACGACGGCATAACTACACATACCATGACACAATAATCTGAGCACTTTGCATGCTGGTTCGGGTATGTTTACTTGGCTTCAAGGTGGCTCTGGCTTTAACTTTGTAAACCAGTAGCATAGGAGTTAGTAGTTGATTTGGCTGTAAATTTCTTATGTTGTGCAATTTACGTTTGTCGCATAAATTGTTGTGCACCATTTCAAGTGTCAGGAGATGTAGAATGGAGAGATGTATAGAAGCGAGAGGAACTCCAGTCATGTGAACAAGAAAGCAATGTGTTGTTTCCATAAGGCATAGGCCAGAACTGTGATCTTGTGGGGGTGGGGCGATTTCATCATGTATTTGTGACCTTGATTCAAACTGAAAGTTGACTCATTGATTTGCATTTGACCACAATGTTTCTTTTCTTTCTCGACGGTGGAGTAAGACCAAGCTCATGAGCTTATTATCCCAAGTCGGAACATTTTGTTTTCCCTTTGTTAAGCTTGTGCTTACAACTTACAGGTGACCCACACAGAAGTTGATGGGCCTAGGAAATTGTAATTTCGAGGGTTATCAAACTGTTTTCAATGTGTTAAAAGGGACAGGATAGATCTAAGTCACATATGGCCTAAAATCTTTTAGAGATTATGCAGCGAACGGAACATAGTGAAAGCAAAAGATAGATATAGGCGATATCAACTAGTTGAGATTGAAGCTTGATTATATCAGCTAGAAAATATGGAGAACTTGTGTTTAAAATCCCAAGTTATTTAAGTATCATATGAAATGGATGGAATGAAACCAAATGGATGTTGAGGATTCATATAGTCTGCTTTCAACATGTTTGAGATTGAGGTTTAATTATTAGAGAGAAATAAACTAAAGATAAGTTTTGACATTACATGTTTTTAGAAAAAAGGCTTGATCATTTGGACTGCCACAATGGCATATGTTGAGGAACCCAAGCCATGTTGCTCGAATCATTCAAAGACGTCAGTGGATGTGTGTCAGATTTTTCTAAAGATATTCAGTTTTGAAAGATCTGAAATGAGTGAATACTAGTACTATTGTTCGAGAGAAAGTTGATACTTGGTCACTACAATAGAAGTGTGCTGAATCAAGAACAAACAATATGGATGCTTTATTCTGTCTCCACTTATAAAAGGCTAAGCCAACACTATGGCATTGCAATGCGAAGAGCTTTACTTGGAGAAATAGAAGGAACATGTATCACACGTGTAAAATTTGAAAAAATCTCGCACGAATATATTACCGTAACGGGCATTCAAGAATAGGTACATGAAATTTTAATGAATTTGAAAGAAATTGTATTAAGAAATAATCTATATGGAACTTTTGACGCGTCTATTTGTATCAAAGGTTCCTTTTGATGGTATTGACCTAGATTTAGATGCTCAAAGTCGAATTTGGAGCATTCCAAAAACTTGGAGATCCAACTACAAAAAGGCAGGTAGCCCTATACAACATTGCTTTGGTATCTTTCTTTCGCCCGTATGTTCTTTCTCTTATTTTTATTGATATAGGGTACCAAAGAAATTTTTATTTGAATCAACTTTGTTTTCCTATTGAAGCATATACTCGGGGTTGGGTGCAGGGCGAACGATTTTAAAGCGGACGCTTCATTCATTATATAGAGAAGGTCATTAAGATTTCGCGATTCGCTATCGTATTTATTTCAATTCCAAGAGCTCGGATCGAATCGGTACCGCAGTAGTTATGAAATTGCAGTCTTTCAAATAAGAACTAACCAATCCATAGGTATACCATGAAGTTAGTACCTGTGAACCAACCCCCTACAACAAAATAGGCCCTAGGAAAGAGAAATAGACTAGACGGGCCTAAAAAACAAAACGGTCCTTCTGTAACCAGTCATTCATAATATCAAATAAATCATTTTCGTCAACGGCATTTATGGAGGATCGAAAAATATAGCCCAAGTGCATGAACTCTAGGGGAAATCTTGTTAAAAATCTTGCATATTTTGGTATGTGCTTTCTTCCAAAAACATTGGACTGCAACTCTAATAGCAGCTACATCTTCACTTGCTTACAAATTGTGCAATCTTGGTGGTTTATTGTTAATATCACTATTGTGGGTTCTATCTCTGGCAGAGCTATGTTTGCGCAACGGCTTATTGTTTCTATGCAAAAACATGTAATCTCCGCTTGTTCATAAATCAATACAATTATCAGGCATTTTCTTTATAATTATAAGAGATGTATCCATAACTGGGTCATATTATACGAGTGTTGATTGCAAATTTGTAATACATTTAATTACTGATGGATGGAATACTTTTCTATTTCGTATCCCTTTTTCTTTTTTCCCTTTTGGGTCAATATTCTCCTTTCCTTTCATCCTGCAACTATAGTTTTTTTTTGGTTTCCCGCCCGGTATTCAGTGTTCGGTACCCGCATTGGAATCTGACTCCTCATTCGGAGGAAGCGCCCCTACCAAGAATTTTTCCATAACCAAGGATCGAACCCGAGACCTTTGATTAAGGAAAGAGCAGCCTCATCCGCAGCACCAAATCCTTTGGTGTGGTATCCTGCAACTATAGTTATGAAGTAACTAAAAACCTCAAACTAAAATTATAATTGATGTCACTGCATTACAAACAAGGCTTATTATATAATCGATGGAAGAGAAATCAACAAGACAACCTCTCTCTTTTACAATCATTTCTCAGCCAAAGCTAGCTCATAAGGTAAAAGTTGTCCAAATAAGCTACTGTATTACAAACAAGGAAATAGAAATCAACAAGACTACTCTTTTCTTCTTCAACCAAAGAATTTAGGATCATATCCATTGCTAGAAGTGGCAAGAATATAGTAAGCAACAATATGACCAATTGAGCCCCAAGCAAGAACATCAACTATGTTGAAACCAACAGGGTCATTAGATTTAAGCAGACTAACATATTCTTTAGCTCTGGAATCACCAGCTTCAAAATGGCTCACTCCATTTTGCTCAGGCAACCCTTGTTTGGCCACATTCTCTCTTTGGAAATTGAAGAAAACAAATCTTCCCAAGAAAAGTGACAGTCCTGTGCTCAAGCTAATAACAAGAGATGTGTTGAGCTCAGCTTTAACACCAAGATTGCATCTTTTCTTCATGGGTTTGTAGGAATTGGCCTTAGTGTTGAGAAAAGCACAAGAATCAGTTGGTTTGTTGAGAGGTCTTAGACCTTGAAATGTTGGTGTAGAGAACAAAGAAGAAGCCATGATTACAGCAGAGTTTTTTTGGAGAAGAGGAATTGATCTTTAATTGGATATTGGAAAAGTTAAAGATGAGGTTTATACTCCAGGAAAGGCTTTGGGAAAAAAGAAATAGATTTTGTGAGGATAGGAATGAGGCAAAGAAAGATTTTGGATGGTGAGTTGGCTTTGCTTCATTGGTTCTTCTTGGATCACAGATTCTCGCCCCAAACATTTTCCAAGAATTTGAGTCTGAAAAGTTAGTCCCTTTTATTTTAGACTTCTCAATATTACTACTTTTAGTCTTAGAAGTACTTATTATATTTCAATGTTTTGTATACTTTTCATCTTCTTGACTCAATTTTCTATATCTTTTTTAAACTTAACTTTAAAAATTATTATTTCCCAAATCTCACATTTGTTATGTCCCAACGCTTTCTTTGGAAAATCAATTGAAGAAATAAAAGAACTTGTAAGGGAGTAAAAATAGATTCTTCTTTTCATAAATACTGATGTACAAGCATAGAAGCATTAGACCAAAGGTACAACAATTCATTTATTTTTAAAACAATTGTCAATATTACGTAAATTGATCTCGCGGACGTGAAAGCTAACAATAATTTGGAAATGACGAGTTATATTCTTCTTCTTTTTTCAACGAGGAGTTACATTCTATAGTCCAAGAATATTATCTTACTTTCATAGTATGAACCAAAAAAAGTCCTAACACATGATTTGAAACGAATTACTTGTAATCAAAATATATCCAAATGAACAGTCTCGAAACCAGAATCTTCCTTCTCTCCCCAACATTCAAGGGCGAAACTAGGGGGTGCAACTTGGAAAAATTATAATGTATATACAAGGTCAATTTTTTATTCATATATCTATACTAGTAGATATTGAATCTCTCTTGTTTGTTCGCTATTTACTTCTTTATATTTTAAATCCCCTCACTAAAAATTCTAGCTTCGCCGCCGTTGGTATTCCAGTGTTAGAAGCAAAATATCAATTGCATTAGTGTAGAATGATGAATTTGAGGCCGAATTTGAGGCCTACTACTTTCAGTTCAACTTTGAAAACCTTTTTGGATCAACTTCCAACAACAAAAGATTTAGCAACTTGACTCGATTGTCTCTTTGAGTTTAGACTTTTCAATATAGATCAGGCAAACTTGGGAGTACTTACACTATGTCAAATTTTTGATTTTATTAAAAAATAAATAGCTTATGACCTATATATATATATATGCTATATAGAGTTTACCACCTTCAAACAAGAGAACATTTAAGAAGCTCTACAGAATGTATCAAAAACCATGGTCTTTTATCTTGATGGGATCTTTCTTCTCCTATTGATTTTCACACTGAATTCTCCCTCAAAACCAGATACTACTACTGAATATCACAATAATATGACAGAGAGGCAAACCTGATGACTCAAGCTTCATTTCCTCCTTAACCAATGCAACTAACTTGAAACGTCTGTATCTGCAAAACAATGCATTTGGAGGGAGATTTCATGAGTTTTTCAGAAACCTCTTGGGTAATCTTGCCTTTGTCGACTTGTCAAGCAATCGATTTTCTGGACAAATTTGTTAACCTGGAAGAACTTAGGCTGAGCAGAAACCAACTCACATGTATTGGAAAGCTTTATAAGCTAAGATATTTAATCTTGTCACAGAACATGGTCACGGGAACTATACCCTCTTCCATTGCAAATTCGAGCCTTTTAACGGAGTTAAATCTTGATCATAACAACCTTAGAGGTAGAATACCTTCAAAAGTGTTGCAAAATGTCAAAATCTGCTATATCTTACCCTGAACCAAAACAATTTAATATGTGTCCTCTCTTCCTTGGTTGTTCTAAACATTTCTAGAAACAACTTCACTGGATCCCTCCCAAAAGAGCTCAATAACCTTAACAACATCATGTCATTAGATGTCTCGTTGAATAGTCTAAGTGGTGAAATTCCCAGTACCCTTGGCAGTTGTGCGACATTGGTTGATCTAATAATGAGAAGAAATTTATTCCAGGGGCTTGTTCCTTCCACTTGTCGTTTAATGATTTTGAAGGCGCCCTTCCAGAAAGAGCATCTTTCACTTTGAGAATGTGAGCGTTGTTTCTGTGATTGGAAATCCTAGAACCTGTGGTGGTGTAACTGGACTAAAACTTCCCAGGTGCAATTTCTTCAGTCATTCAAACAAGCTTAACTTTAAGCTTGTCATGATATCCTTAATATTGGGGATTTTGGGGCTAGTTGTTATGGCTGGTTCCCTTCTCCTCTATCGATTCCAAAGGACCAAACGAACATTTCCTCTTTAGATAAAGAGCTAAACCAACTCCTATCTATGTCCTACCAAAGTATTCTCAAAGTTACCAATGGGTTTTATCGCGAACAACTTGATTGGTGTTGGGAGTCATGGATATGTTTATAAGGGAATAGTTGAAACGTATGAAGGTAAACATGTTGCTATAAAAGCGTTGAATCTTTCACAGCATGGAGCTATCAAAAGTTTCATAGCAGAATGTGAGGCCCTGAGAAATGTTAGACATTGTAATTTAGTCAAGCTAATCACTGCAGTTCTGTGTTGATTATCGTGGAAATGACTTCAAGGCTTTGGTTTATGAGCTTATGGCCAATGGAAGTTTGGAGGACTGGCTACATCCAGATTATTCAAGAGCAGATGTTCAGCCAATTAGAAGGTTGGGATTTCTGCAATGGCTTCAATATTGCTATTGATGTTGCTGGTGCAATCCATTATCTTCATAATGATTGTCAGATACCAATAGTTCATTGTGATCTCAAACCGAGCAATGTTCTCCTTGACGATGAATTGGTTGCCCATGTTGGTGATTTTGGATTGGCACGTTTCCTACTACTGACTAATAAAACATCTGGAATTCAGACAAGCTCTACAATTGTTAAGGATCTATGGATACACAGCTCCAGGTAATTTCATAATACATGATCATATTCCATAATAATTCTAATGATGGTCTAATGATTTGTGATATATATTTCCATTGCAGAGTATGGGATGGGAAGCAATCCATCAAAGCATGGTGATGTGTGTAGTTTTGGTATTCTCTTACTAGAAATGTTCACAGGGAAAAAGCCTACAGATGGCATGTGCGGTGGTGAATTAAGCCTTCATGATTTAGTCAAGAATGCCATACCTGATGGTGATGGAGCATTTGAAATAGTGGATCCAGTTCTTAACTTGGAAGAGGAAATGATCATAAGCAGAGATCAGAGCTCTCGAATTCCAAGCTTCATGAGAAGGCACAAAATTGCGAGGGTTTTAGTCTCCTAAATTGGAGTTGGAGCTGCTTGTTCAATGTATGTCTGATACAAGTGAAAGAAAAAATATCAAGGAGGTTGTTAAAGAGTTGTGCTCTATTAGAGATTCTCTTTTTGGTTATTTTATCGTTTATGTTATATAGGTTCCCAACAAAGCATTCTTATGAATAACATGTAGAGAGCTTTTTGCTTATGTAATTCATATCTGTTTTCATCAACATAAGAATAGCGTTTTTATTCTTATGTAGGGTCTGAACAAAAGCTATGGAGTGCTGCACGTGAACCCTTACAATACATGCTAGCTCTGCCTCTATTGTTGCTGCATTTGCCATGCCTGTTATATAGCAAATGCAGCAATAGGAGTTTGTTGTATGGAAGTAATGTGAAGATAAAAGTTAAGATAGAGGTAAGGAAAATGACTTCCGGCCATTAGCGATTAGACAAGTCATTTTCCTTCTTTTGATGGAAAATACCATACAAGATGATGTCCATCATACCAAATACCATAAAATGATTTACTCATGGAAACATTTTCCAGGAAGTCATCTTCCTCGTACCAAACGCACCCTCATCAAATTCTATTAAGCAATAACCGGTACAAAACTAATAACATGAGAGAAAGAAGGAGTTTACCAATGGAAAATTGAACTCCTATACCATTTGCAGGCACAAACAGAAGGTGTTGACCTTAAATTTCAAATGTCTTATAGCCACACATGTTTAAGACTATAAGTTTCAAAAGTTTTCTTTTTTTTCTTTAAACTACGTGCCGAGTCAAACCTGAAACCACATCACATACATTGTAACCGAGGGAGTATTCGTTTCCGTTGAAATATATTGACAACTGTATAATAAATACTACTATAGTTTGGGACTATACTTTTGAACTAATCATAAACCTCAAATTTGAATTGAAACTAAAGACAAATATATTGAAATCATGGATGAACAAAAAAATGAAAAATGCAGTACTAATAATTCTTTGCCAATATACAAGCTTAAGCTACTGCATTACAAACAAGGCCATGTCAATGGAAGAGTACAAATCAACAAGAAGATTCTTTTCTCTTTCAACCAAAGAACTTAGGATCATACTATTACTAGAAGTGGCAAGAACATAATAAGCAATAATATGGCCAATAGAGCCCCAAGCAAGAACATCAACTCTGTTGAATCCAACAGGGTAATTATATTTAAGCAGACTAACATATTCTTTGGCTCATCACTAGGTTCAAAATGGCTAACTCCATTTTGCTCTGGCAATCCCTGTTTGGCCACATTCTCTCTTTGGAAATTAAAGAAAACAAATCTTCCCAAGAAAAGTGACAGTCCTGTGCTCAACCTAATCACAAGTGATGTGTTGAGCTCAGCTTAAACACCAAGATTGCATCTTTTCTTCATGGGTTTGTAGGAATTGATCTTTTTGTTGAGGAAAAGACAAGTATCAGTTGGTTTGTTGAGGGGTCTAAGACCTCCGAATGTTGGTGCAGAGAACAAAGTGGAAGCCATATTACATCAGAGTTTTTGGAGAGGGGGATAGAGGGAATTGATCTTTAATTGGATATATGATGGATATGTGGATATTGGAATTCAAATGTATAACAGATGATAAGTTTAATACCTTTTGCAAATTATCATCTGAAACTCTAAGAACATATTCAGAAAATCAAAACAGCTACCGATTCTCCTAAAACCAACTATTTCATTCAGTTTTGTGATACACCTAAATATGCATTATATCTGGAAAAGCCATTGTTTTTCTTTTAAAAAAATAACAAACAAGCAGATGAAGAGGATAAGTACAAAAACTCATATATCACATATATACTTAGGTTTCAGAAGATTCAATGCATTTCTCCCAGCATATGCCGTATGCGCTACTAAAACTATCCTCATTCCTTTTGTGTTTCTAAGTACAAACTCAAAACCATAAAATCTGAACCACAATGCGAACTCGCCACCACAAAAGCAACAGCGCTCAATTCAGAATTTGATAGGAAAAAAAGGAGCAAACTTTCATATGAAATTGAGCAAAGCTATACAATCAAACATCGAATCCGGAAATCCGAAAATATTCAATGCCTCAATATATATCTTCATAATTCGAATATCACTAGATTAGCTAAATAGTTACCTAAAATAAAAATAAAAATGGAGTGAAGGGCGAATAGTTAGGTACCTTTGAAATTGAAGGTCCGTTCGTCGGAAGGGGCGGAGATAGTTTGATTAGTTTCTCATAGCCGACGTAGGAGCAAATGAAGATTATGAACAGTTTAATTCTAAAATATTATACCTCGTATAAATTTTATGAGATGTATGAGTCAGCAGAAAATGACAAAAATGGTCCCTTATTTTTGAGTATAGGTTCAAAGTAATCCCCTTAGTTATGATATGAGTATTTTTAGTCCATCATATTTGCCATAATTTAACACTTTTGGTCTCAAAGTCAAATATTTAACAAAATATGTCTATTGGATTTGATGAGAACTGTAAAAAAGAAGGGGTTTAGAGGGAACTCACATCTAGGAGTATATCTTTGTGGTTTTTGCTATTTTTGATATAGTTTTAGAGTGTGGTGTAGTTTTTTGAGGTGTTATTTCTTTTAATTTTTTCATCTCTAATGTAGTTTTTTTTTTTGTTGCATAATTTAGGATTTGATGGGGCTTTCCTGGTATTTAAGGTTAAATATTATTTTTCATAGTTGATGAAAAATTATGCGATATTTTTCTGATTTATTTAAACGAGTACCCTCTGGTACTTTAAATAGGCAAATCATCAAAATAATGAAATAAATACGCTAAATTCGGTTTTGTGTAAGGTTATATAATTTTTATTTTTACTTTATAATCTATTATAAGTAACTCTTAAAGCTATGTGTTGGTGAAAATACAATTACAGTTAAAACATAAAATGAAGAAAATAAAATATCTTCAGGCTGAGGCACAGATATCTCATTCTCTTTAAGGAGATTCAATCTCACTGCCGCAAATTCTCCACTGGTCTAGTAGTAATCCTCTTGACTTATCTCCCCCAAAATACAACAGTCTGATCACGTCGTATGACTCGAATAAATTCTAGAGAAGTTGTTGAGTAGCTCCACCAAGATGAACACCTTCCTTCAACAAAAGTAAAAACTCTCTTCTTCTTCTTCTTCTTTCACAACTTTAACCTCACTTTATTGAAACATTCTATAATTATTTTTCACACCACATTATGGAAGAAAGACTCATATTTATAGGTTTAGGAACCCTTCCTTGAATTAAATTGGAAGAAAGTGGGGTAATATATTATGAAATCATGGATAACATGGAATAATGGTTAAATTATTATGTAATTAATGGTAGAACACGGGAGAAGAGTTACAAAAGATTTATAACCATTTTATACATCACGAAGTAGTAAGAGTTATGGGAGTTATGGTCATTTTCTACATCATGGAATAGTGGGAGTTATGGTCATTTTTTACATCATGGAGTAGTGGGTGTTATGAGAGTTATGGCATATTTTATTTTAATAATAAAATTCTATTATATTAATATTCTTCCACTCATTTAAATATTAAAATATGAGAGTTTACCAGTTGAAGGGAAATTATCATGCATAATGAAGGTGTGCTCTGCATTGAACCTCCACTTAGCAAAACAATGATCTTTACTCCATAGTCGGTAGTGGTCTCAGACTTGTAAAATCATCATTACTTACACATAATGATCAAGGTGTTGATATGAGTTTTATTAGCCAGCACATTACGGCCTTGTGTTATCCCAGTTTTCATGAGTGTTTTTAAAAACAAGCCCAATTCTCATAGGAAACGGCCTACTTCCACACTCACATAGAAGAAATCTGTCAAGGGTGCTCCTGTAACTCTAATACCTCACTCATACAAGCTGTAGATTTTCATTAAGAGTTAATAAAACTCAACCTCGAAAATCATTACAGGATAAATGCACTCACACCATAGGGATGGAACAATAATAAAACTAGTGCATTTCAAACCAAGCCATCATATGATTCGTTCTTCTCATTGAACCTCGTTATAAGATCTCTAGTCCCTAGGTTGGGTTTCCTCATATATGACTTATGAGTTTATGGGCTTCAATCACTTTTCCCTCGATGTGCTCCAGACCCTTTCTCTTGTTAAGGCCTTAGTCAGTGGATCTGCAAGATTATTACAAGATTTAACATAATCAACATTAATGGTACCACTTGTCAAATATGATCTCACAGTACTGTATTTTCTCCTTATAAGTCTGGATTTACCGTTGTAATAACGGTTTTGTACTCTACGAATAAGCAGCGGTGCTATCACAATGAATTAAAATATGAGGAATTGATTTTTTAAAATAATAAATTTGAAATAATAAATTTCTCAACCAATTTGCTTCCTCACTAGCTGAAGCTAAAGCAATTAGCTCAGCCTCCATGGTAGAGTTAGCAATTATTGTTTGCTTTTTCGATTTCCAACAAATAGCACCACCTCCCAAGGTAAAAATATAACTTGTAGTAGAACAGGATTCACCAGATAAAGTATTCCAATCTGCATCAGAAAAGCATTCGAGTACACCAGGATTTTTTTAATAAAATAAACCATAGGTTTTTGTACCAAGTAAATACCTCATAACTCTTGTTATGGCATGCCAATATTCATTACCTGGCTTGCTTGTAAATCTGCTAAGTATTCGTACTGCGTATGCAATATCATGCCGAGTACAATCAATCACATATCTCAAGCTTTCAATTAAGCTAACATATTCCTTTTGATTTATCACATCATTGTCACTTTGTACAGAAAATAAGTGAACATTTGAATCAAAAAGGGTTACAACTTGCAATCAATAAAATAATATTTTTTCAAAATTTTCTCAACATAATATGACTGGTAAAGGAAAATTCTATCACATGTTCTAACAATCTTCATTCCAAGAATGAAATTTACTTCACCCAAATCTTTCATGTCAAAATGGCTACTAAACATGCTTTTAGTTTCTCCAATAACATTCATGTTAGAGCCAAATATTAATAAATCATCAATATAGAGGCAAACAATTTCATGTGAATTATTCCAAAATTTATGATAGATGCACTTATCACACTCATTTGATTTAAAACCATTTTCAATCATGCAGGAATCAAACTTTTTATGACATTGCTTAGGTGCATGTTTCAAGCCATATAGGGATTTAATAAGTTTACACACTTTACTTTCTTGGCCCGCTTCTGTAAAACCCTCAGGTTGATCCATATAAATTTCTTCATTTAGGTCCGCATTTAAAAAAGCAGTTTTTACATCCATTTGATGAATATGCAAATCAAAAATTACAGCAATAGCAATTAAAAGTTTAATGGATGTAGTTCTAGTTACCAGAGAAAAAGTATCAAAAAATTATAGGCCTTCTAGTTGCTTAAAACCTTTAGCAACTAACCTAGCCTTATACTTATCAACGGATCCATCCGGTTTTAACTTTTTTCTTAGGACCCATTTGCACCTAATTTTTTTACAATCTGGTGGTAAATCAACCAATTTCTAACTTTTATTAGAAATTAGTGATTATATTTCATCATTTACATCTTCTTTCTAAGAAATAACATCAGGTGGCAATAAAGCTTCTTGTAAAATAAGAAGGTCATTTTCAATATTAAAAACATAAAAATTAGGACCAAAATCTTTTTCTATTCCATCTCGTTTACTTCTTCTTAACTCAGAAGCATCATTTTCTTAATTTTGTAAAATAGAAGTAGAAGAACTAGGCATAGACAAAAACTTATCTTTATCTCTTTGACCCTACTATTTTTATACTCAAATGAAAATTTATGTTCATTAAAAATAGCATCACCTCATTCTATAATTATATTCTCTTCAAGATTTAAAAATCTATAGGTTGTACTATTAGAAGCATAACCAAGAAAAGCACAAGCGATAACGTTTTTACTCAATTTTATAATTTTAGGATTCGTTAGTCTAACATAGGCTAAATAACCCCAAACTCTCAGATAACCCAAATTTGGCTTGTGATTGTTTCACAACTCAAATGGTGTCAATTTTGTTTTCTTATGAGACACCCTATTCAACACATAACATGCCATCAAAATAGTTTCACCGCACAAATTTAAAGGTGCATTTGACTTAATAAGTATGGCATTAGTTAACTCTACCAAAATTCTATTTTTTCTTCCAGCCACACTGTTTGATGCAGGAGAATAAGGTGGAGTAGTTTCATGAATTATTCCTAATGATCTAACAAAAGAATTAAATTCATTAGACTCATATTCACGGCCTCTATCACTTCTAATTCTTTTTATTTTTCTACCGAAATAATTTTCAACTTCATGGAGATAATTTTTAAAAATTTTCAAATGCATCACTTTTATTTTTTATCAAGTAAACACATGTGTACTTAGAGAAATCATTAATAAAAGTGATAAAATATCTATTTCTTCCATGAGTTAAAATTCCTCCAAGCACAAATATCATTATGAACTAATTCTAACAATTCAGTTTTTCTTTCAACTTGGAAATGAGGCCTTTTAGTTATTTTAGCATTACTACAACCTCACATTTTTCAAAATTCTTTTTAATCATTGGGATTAATCCTAAACTACTCATGATTCCCACATAACGATTATTAATATGACACAAACGAGCATGCCAAAAATTAATAGAAGAAAGCATGTAAACAGAACTAGAAGAAGTTTTATTCATCTCAACATTCAATTTGAACATCCCATCACATGCATACCCTTACCCACTAAAATACCCTTTTCACTATTACATATTGATCACTCTCAATAATTTGTTTGAAGCCTGCCTTGTTAAGAAGAAAACTAGACATCAAAAAAAAAAAATCATTGAAGGAATATAAAGTACGTCTTTCAACATTAATACTTTTCCTGAAGTAAACTTCAACTCGGCCTCTCCCTTTCCAAACACCTAGATTGTATGAGAATCACCAAGCATGATGGTTTTGGGCTCCTCAAACGGAGTATATGCTTTAAACCAACCTCTATCATAACAAACATGACGGTTTGCTCCAGAATCAGCCCACCATCCATCAATATTTTCTACCATGTTAATGTCCGTTATCACCGCCATAAATGTCTCTTCGGTAATGTTTACATGTGGTGTAGGACCACGTTTCCGAAATTTGTAAAATCGAGCAATATGCCCACTCTTGCCACAGACAAAGCATGATTTCGCAATTTGAACTTGTTGATTCTGTGCTTGATTGTTTGCACCATTATTCTTCTTGGGAGGTCTACCATAATTTTTCTTAAAAGTCTACTTCTTCGGCTTAAAAGAAGTACTTTTATGAGTTTCGGGAGTAATTAAATTTACCTTTGTAGTGACATATTGTAGAGTGCTCTCTTCTGATTGCATAAGTGCATCTTGGCCTCTTGCCTCTTCCTCCATGCGAATCCGCATTATCAACGTCTCAAGTGAAGTTTCTTTTTGTTTGTGGCGCATAGTTTTTTGAAATTCCTTCCATGAAGGTGGTTATCTATTACCACAAACAATAAGGTTGTCTCCAATTTTAATATCCTCGGACTTGAGCTCTCCAACGATCATTATGAAGTTGAGCTTGGTCTACTACAGATTTGTTGTCCACCATTTGAAAACGAAAAAATCTGCTAGCAGCATATTTTTTCGCACCTGCCTCATCGGTATCATGCTTACTCTGCAATGCTTTCCAAATTTTCTTTGCAGTAGAGTAAGTTCTATCATAATAATCATAAAAATTATCAGATATATAATTAAGAAGATAATACCGACACTTGTATGGATCATCGTTGTATTATTCAATTTTTTCTTGAAGGGCAATTATGGAATAGTTGTCTACTTTGCATGGATTTTTCTGGGTTAAAACGTAAGAAACATTGAGAAGACTCAAATAAAAAGTACTTTACCCTTATATCTCTTGAAATGAGTACCATTGAAACGGAATGGCTTGTTGAGATCGCCCACCTTGATATCGACGGATTTTTCAACTGTAGCCATAATGAATCTCCTTAAAATTGTTGGTGAAAATACAATTACAGTTGGAAAAAAAAATATGTTCAGGCTGAGGCGCTGATATCTCGCTCTCTTTAAGGAGATTCAAGCCCACTGCAGCAAAGTCTTCACTGGTCTAGCAGTAATCCTCTTGACTTGTCTCCCCAAGGATACGACAATCCGATCACGTCGTATGACTCGAACAAACTTTGGACAAGATGTTGAGTCCAAATGTCACGACCCCACATCCCTCTGTAGGATATCGTGATAGTACTTAGTCTCTAAGATTAGGTAAGCCTATCAATGCGGAATAAAAATTGAAATCTGAAATAAATAAACTACAATTCAAATAATTTCAACTCCCAAAATCCGGTAGAAATAAGTCACAAGCTTTTAAGAATTTATCCTCAATGTCTCTATATATCAGAGTCTAAAGAAAATAAAGGAAGTACCATAACAAGAATAGAAGGGGACTCCGGAGTCTGCGAACGCTGGCAGATATACCTAAAAGTCTCCATGCACAGGTACTCACTGATATTAGGCTGGTAAGAAGTACCTGGATCTGCACAAAAAGATGTGCAAAAGAGTAGTATGAGTACATCACAGCGGTACCCAGTAGGTGACAAGCCTAACCTCGGTAGAGTAGTGACGAGGTCAGGTCAGGCCCTACTGAAAAATAATAATAGCCTGGTAAATTGTTTACAATATAATAAAATAAATGGCAATGAAAATGAATCAAGTAGCAGGTCACCATTTAATTACACAAAATAATGGCAAATAATATCTCGGGAAAACAAACAAAATTTTCTTTCAACTTTAAGAAAATCACAACAAATAATCAAAGGCAACTGCGGCCATAAATCAATATCAACAAGGGCGCTCCCGAGATACCGCCTCGTAGTCCCAAATCATAAATAAATTCACAATATCTCATTTCCCTTATCTCACCGCGGGAGCCTTCACAATTTATTTTAAAGAAATTATTTTTCCCGAAATAGCATCCCGCGTTTTAGCCATTCTTATCGCACTGCATGACTTCTAGTAGTTCCCCTACTAGCCATGCGTATCAAGCCACCCTTATCTCACCGCATGCATTTCAATACCCAGACCTTATACCACCGCATGCGTATCAATATCACAATATATCACAATTTGTACCTCAAGTGCTCAAATAATTTAACTTGCCAAAACAATTCAACAACAATATTTTTCACAATAAAGAGCTCATGGCTCATGCCAAAATAAATCATCAATAATATTTTTCCACAATAAAGAGCTCACGGCTCCATCGCAATGAGTACGAAAATCTTACAAAAATATTCAGGAATAAATAATTCAGCAAAATAATATTTCAAAATCTTTAATATGTTGCTTCAATACCAATTTTAAAAATGTCAAATACTTCATATTAATAATATTTATTTTAAAGAAAATCAACCTTCAAATAATGCACAGAATAAAAGAAACCAAGTTCCAACTAAACAGGTAAAACAATTAGCAGAAAAAAGGTCAAGCAAATTTAAAGTATATAAATCAAATCAATGATGGAGAATATAACAAGATTTAATAATTTAATTAATATGCAACAGTGATTTACACAATTTTAAAAATATAATCCTTCACATTTAGCCTGTGTACACACTCGTCACCTCGTGTATACGACTTTCATCATATTACAACTAATATCAATCATAAGGAAAATTTCCCTCACACAAGGTTAGACAAGTCACTTACCTCGACTTGCTCCAATTTAACCAAGTAGTACGCCTTTTCCTTGATTTTCTGATTCCGGTCGACTAGTATCTAGTCATAATTATTTCGATACAGTTAACAAAAATTATAGAATCAATTTTATAAGAAAATACTATATTTTTCAATAAAATCCGAAATTAACTCAAAAATGGTCCGTGGGGCCCACGTCTCGAAATCCGGCGAAAGTTATGAAATATGAACGCCCATTCAACCACGAGTCCAGCCATACCATATTTACTAAAATCCGACATCAACTTGACCTCCAAATCTCAAATTCTCATTTTGAAATCCCTGGGCCCAAATCCTCAAATTTCACCTAAAAACATGTAATCTAGTCCGATTATTCGATGATAATTCAATATTATGGAGTAGAAAGGCTAGCAAGGGACTTACCTCAAAATTTTTCGTGATTTCTCGCTGAAAAATCGCCTCACCTATTTTTGAAAATGTCAAAAATGACAAAAATCTCGGATTCCTCTATTTTTAACATTCTGTCCAGGAGTCTCACACCTGCGGAATTTGAACCGCTTCTGTGCATCCTCTTATGCGAAATTTTCCTTTGCTTCTGCAAAATTTTCGCTTCTGCTATCACCCACGCGCAGGTGCATGTCCGCACCTGTGAGATGCCTTCCGCATCTGCGCTCCACAGTCACCAGCCCAGCCTCCGCTTCTGCGCATCTCAGCTCGCACCTGCGAGCTCGCTTGTGCGAGTTTCCTGTCTGCTTCTACGAACCATGCACATCTTTGAGGTCCATTGCGCTTCTGCGTGGTCGCACTTGCGAGCCAAGTTCCGCAACTGCCATTACACCAAAAGGCAGAAATTTCAGATTTTTCTTCTATGTCCAAATTTGATCCATTAACCATCCGAAACTCACCCGAGACCCTTGGGACCTTAACCAAATATACCAACATGTCCTAAAACATTATACGAACTTGCTCGTACGATCAAATTTCCCAAACGACACCTAAAACTATGAATCAGACACCAAATCAAAGGAGATTTCCAAGAAAATTTTAAAACTTATGTTTTTACAACCGGACGTCCGAATCACGTAAAATCAACTCCGTTTCTCACCAAATCCGACAGACAAGTCATAAATATTATAGTGGACCTATACCGGGATCCGGAACTAAAATACGGACCCGATGTCAATAAATCCAACATCATTAATTTCTTAAAAATCATAAGCTTTCAAATTTTTAATTTTTCATCAAAATTCCATAACTCGGGCTAGGGACCTCGAAATTCAATTCCGGGCATACACCCAAGTCCCAAATCATGATACGGACCTATAGAAACTGTCAAAACACTGATCCGAGTCCGTTTGCTCAAACTTTTGACCAAAGTCAACTCAATTGAGTTTTAAAGCCCTAATTCACATTTTAATCTATTTTTTACATAAAAACTTTTCGGAAAATATTACGGATTGCGCACGCAAGTCGAGAAATGATAAATAGTGCTTTACGAGGTCTTAGAACACAGAATTAATTATTAAATTTAAAGATGGCACTTTGGGTCATCACATTCTCCACCTCTAAAACAAGCATTCGTCCTCAAACGGAGTTAGAAAAAGTACCTAAGCTGGTGAATAAGTGTGGATAACAGCTACGCATATCATGCTCGGTCTCCCAAGTCGCCTCCTCGGCCGGATGACCCCTCCACTGAACCTTCATGGAAGCAATGTTCTTTGACCTCAGCTTTCGAACCTGCCTATCCAAAATAGTCACTGGTTCCTCATCATAAGATAGATCCTTGTCCAACTGAACCGAACTGAAGTCTAACACATGAGACGGATCGCCGTGATATTTTTGAAGCATAGAAACATGGAATACCGGATGAACTGCAGAGAGACTAGGTGGTAGTGAAAGTCTGTAAGCCACCTCTCCAACTCTCTCAAGAATCTCAAAAGGTCCAATATACCTAAGGCTCAACTTGCCCTTCTTTCCGAACCTCATCACACCCTTCATAGGCGAAACCCGGAGCAATACCCGCTCACCAACCATGAATGCGACATCTCAAACCTTCCGATTCGCATAAATCTTCTGTCTAGATTGGGCTGTACGAAGTCGATCCTGAATCAACTTAACCTTTTCCAAGGCATCCTGAACCAAGTCTGTACCCAATAGTCTAGCCTCGCCCGGTTCGAACCAACCCACTGGAGACCGGCACCGCCTACCATACAAGGCCTCATACGAAGCCATCTGAATGCTCGATAATTAATTATTATTGTAAGCAAACTCTGCAAGTGGTAAGAACTGATCTGAAGCACCCCCAAAATCTATCACACACGCACGAAGCATATCCTCCAGTATCTGAATAGTGCGTTCGGACTGCCCATCCATCTGAGGGTGAAATGTTGTACTAAACTCTATCCGAGTACCCAACTCACGTTGTACTGCCCTCCAGAACCGTGATGTGAACTGCGTACCCCGGTCAGAGATAATAGATACCGGTACGCCGTGAAGTTTGTCAATCTCGCGAATATATACCTAAGCCAGTTGCTCTAAAGAGTAAGTAGTAATCACAGGAATGAAATGAGTTGACTTGGTCATTCTATCCACAATCACCCAAATTGCATCGAACTTCCTCTGAGTCCGTGGGAGACCAACAACGATATCCATAGTGATCCGCTCCTATTTCCATTCTGGAATCTCTAACTTCTGAAGTAATCCACCGGATCGTTGATGCTCATATTTTACCTGTAGATAATTTAGACACCGAGCTACATACCCCACTATGTCTTTCTTCATCCGCCTCCACCAATAGTGTTGTCTCAAATCCTGATACATCTTTGCAGCACCCGGATAAATGGAGTACCGCGAACTGTGAGCCTCCTGGAGAATCAACTCACGCAAACCATCTATATTAGGCACACATAGCCTGCCCTGCATCCATAATACATCTTCATCTCCAATAGTGACTTCATTGGTATCATCGTGCTGAACTGTATCCTTAAGGACAAGAAGATGAGGGTCATCATACTGACGTTCCCTGATACGATCATAAAGAGAAGACTGAGAAATCACACACGCCAAAACTCGGCTAGGCTCAGAAATATCCAGTCTAACAAACTGGTTGGCCAAGGCCTGAACGTCCAAGGCTAAAGGCCTCTCTGCTACCGGTAACTATGCTAAGCTGCCTAAACTCTCTGTCTTACGACTCAAGGTATAGGCCACTACATTGGCCTTCCCGGGATGATAGATAATGGTGATACCATAATCCTTAAGCAACTCCAACCATCTCCGTTATCGCAAATTAAGATCCTTCTATTTAAATAGATGTTGTAGACTCCAGTGATCAGTGTAGACCTCACAATGGACACCGTACAAATAATGTCGCCAAATCTTCAAGGCATGAACAATAGCTGCTAACTCAAGTTCATGGACCAGATAATTCTTCTCATGTACCTTTAATTGTCTGGACGCGTAGGCAATCACCCTACCATCTTGCATCAACACTGCGCCAAGACCAATACGCTATACGTCACAATACACCGTATAAGACCCTAAACCTGTAGGTAATACCAATACTGGGGATGTCATCAAAGCTGTCTTGAGCTTTTGGAAGATCTCCTTACATTCCTCAGTCCACCTGAACGGAGCACCCTTCTGGGTTAATTTGGTCATAGATGCAGCAATAGAAGGAAACCCTCTACAAATCAGTGATAATACCCTGCCAAACCCAGGAAACTCCGGATTTCCGTAGCTAAGGATGGTCTGTACAAACTCTGCACTGCTTCAATCTTCTTCGGATCTACCTTGATTCCCTCGCACGAAACTATATGGCCCAAAACTCCCACTGAATCGATCCATAATTCACACTTTGAAAATTTTGCATATAACTTCTTCTCTCTCAAAGTCTGAAGCACAGTCATCAGGTGTTGTTCATGATCTTCCCAACTCCGGGAATACACTAGAATATCGTCAATAAACACAATGACGAAAGAATCCAGATAGGGCTGAAAGTGCATAAATGTTGTTGGGGCGTTGGTCAACCCAAAAGTCATCACAAGGAACTCGTAATGACCGTACCGAGTCCTGAAAGTAGTCTTTGGGATATCTAGCTCCCGAATCTTCAATTGATGATAGTCTGAACGCAAGTCAATTTTAGAGAGTATCCTGGCACCCTGAAGCTGATCAAATAGGTCATCAATACGTGGCAATGCATACATGTTCTTCACTATAACCTTGTTCAACTGGCGGTAATCAATATACATCCACATAGAACCATCTTTCGTCTTTATAAATAAGACATGAGCACCCCAAGGCGATACACTAGGCCGAATGAAACCCTTATCAAGCAACTTATGTAACTATTTTTAAATGTTTTCAACTCTGCTGGGGACATACGGTATGGTGGAATAGAAATGGGCTGAGTGCCCGATAACAAATCAATGCCAAAATCAATATCCCTGTCGGGTAGCATACCCGGAAGATCCGCTGGAAATACATCGGGAAAATACCTTACTATAGGAACTGACTCCATGGTAGGAGTATCAACACTAACATCTCTCACATAGGCCAGATACGCATCACACCCTTTCTCAACCATTCGTTGAGCTTTAAGAAATGAAACAACCCTGCTAGGAACATGATCCGAGGTACCTCTCCACTCTAGCTGTGGTAGACCTGGCATAGCTAATGTCACCGCCTTGGTGTAACAATCAAGAATAGCATGATAGGGCGACAACCACTCCATGCCCAAAATAATATCGAAATTCACCATACTGAGCAATAATAAATCAGCTCTGGTCTGAAAACCTCTGATAAAAATTAACCACGGCCAATACATGCGGTCAACAATAATAGATTCACCCATGGGTGTAGATACATAAACAAAAGAACTCAAGAAATCACGTGAAATGCCAAAATACGGGGCAAAATAAGATGACACATAAGAATAAGTGGAGCCTAGATCAAATAAGACCGATGCATCTCTATGACAGACCGAAATAATACTTGTGATAACAAAATCGGATGCAACGGCATCTGTCCTAGCATGAAGGGCATAATATCTGGCTCGGCCTCCCCCTCTAGGGCGACCTCTACCTGTCCGACCTCCACCTTTAGCTAGATGTACAGGTGGAGTGGCAACTGGTGCAGTAATCATGGCTTAAGAAGCCCGAGGGTCCTGTGGATTAGGTGGGGCCTAAGAAATCTGTGGAGGTGCACCCCTCCTAAATCTGGGGCAATCTCTCATAATATGACGAGTGTCACCACACTCAAAATAAGCCCTCGGAGGTCGTGGCTGCTGGGACTGGCTCGGGCTTGATCGACTAGACTGCCCGCTGAAAGCACCCCGTACAGGAGGTACAGTAGACACTGGCGGTGCATAATATGGAACCTGAGGTCTGGAAGTAGCCGAAATACCACTGGAAGCTGGAAGTGCTGAATGAATAGGACGACTCACATAGCCTCTACCATGACGGGTTGCAACTGGGGCACGAGAATTATTATATGTGCCAGAATCTCGGGGTTACTTAGCTTCCCTCTCTTCTCTCTCCCGAATCCGCATACCTTCTAATATCCTAGCAATTGACATCACCTGTTGGTATGTGATGTCCATATCTAGCTCTTGGACCATACTGTATCTGATATTAGGGTGGAGACCCTCAATAAATCTGTAAACCTGCTCTCGAACAGTAGCAACTAAGGCTGGTGCATGCCTCGCCAAATCACTGAATCGGACCGCATACTCTGACACGGTCATGGAACCCTGGCGCAGCTGCTCAAACTCTGCGGGCCATGCATCTCTAAGACTCTGAGGAACATACTCCCTTAAGAACATATCTAAAAATTGAGTCCAAGTGAGTGAAGATGCCTTAGCGGGACTATACAACTCATATGCCCGCCACCACTGGTAGGCTGCTCCTCTAAACTGGAATGCCATGAAAGAAACCCCACTAGAATCCACAATACCCATATTACGAAGGATACGGTGACATTCCTCCAAAAAACCCTGAGAATCCTCTAAAGCTAAGCCACTGAAAGTGGGAGGGTGGTACTTCTTGTACCTCTCGAGCCTGAGCTGCTCCCCCTCTGAAACTGTTGTCCTAATCTCAGACCGAACTGGGACAACTGGTTGCACTGGTATAACTTCTGGGGCATGGTCAACTTGGGCCCATGGCTCTTGAGTACGGGCGGTAGGAGTCTGCTCTCCTCCCCCGGCCTGAGATGTGGCAGGAGCAAGTGGAATCAACCTTGCCTGAGCTAGAGTGCCAAACATTCTCAAAAACTGGGCAAGAGTCTCCTGAAGCGCAGGAGTAGTAACAGGCGTCTCAGATGCCTGTTCTCCAACTGGAGCTACTGGTGGATCTGGTCCAGCAGCTCGTGTAGGTGCTCTGGCTGCACCACGTGGTCTTCCTCGGCCTCTGGCTCAGCCTCTACCCTGACCCCGGCCTCTTGCGGCTCTAATAAGGGGTGCGGGTGTCTGATCATCGGATCCAGTTGTGCGTGTCCTCACCATCTGTGAGAGAATAGAAAGACAATGGTTTAAAATTTTGAAGTCAACAAATCCGCACGATAAGGAATCAAAGAAGTGAATATTTCCTAACAGTTCCATAGCCTCTCGAAGATAAGTACAGACGTCTCTGTACCGATCCGTAAGACTCTACTAAACTTGCTTGTGACTCATAACACCTATGAACCTAGTGCTCTAATACCAACTTGTCACGACCCCACATTCCCTCCGTAGGATGTCGTGATGGCACCTAGTCTCTAAGACTAGGTAAGCCTATCAATGCGGAATAAAAATTGAAAACTGAAATAAATAAACTACAATTCAAACAATTTCAACTCCTAAAACTCGGTAGAAATAAGTCACAAGCTTTTAAGAATTTATCCTCAATGTCTCTATATATCAGAGTCTAAAAAAAATAAGGAAGTAACATAACAAGAATAGAAGGGGACTTCGGAGTCTGCGGACGCTGCAGATATACCTCGAAGTCTCTGTGCACAGGTACTCACTGATATTAGGCTGGTAAGAAGTACCTGGATCTGCACAAAAAGATGTGCAGAAGAGTAGTATGAGTACATCACAGCGGTACCCAGTAGGTGACAAGCCTAACCTCGGTAGAGTAGTGACGAGGTCAGGTCAGGCCCTACTGGAAAATAATAATAGCCTGGTAAATTGTTTACAATATAATAAAATAAATGACAATGGAAATGAATCAAGTAGCAGGTCACCATTTAATTACACAAAAAAATGGCAAATAATATCTCGTGGAACAAAACAAAGTTTCCTTTCAACTTTAAGAAAATCATAACAAATAATCAATGGCAACTGCGGCCATAAACCAATATCAACAAGGGCGCTCCCGAGGTACCGCCTCGTAGACCTAAATCATAAATAAATTCACAATATCACATTTCCCTTATCTCACCGCGGGAGCCTTCATAATTTATTTTAAAGAAATTATTTTTCCCCAAATAGAATCCCGCGTTTTAGCCATCTTTATCACACCGCATGACTTCTAGTAGTTCCCCTACTAGCCACGCATATCAAGCCACCCTTATCTCACCGCATGCGTTTCAATACCCAGACCTTATACCACCGCATGCGTATCAATATCACAATATATCACAATTTACACCTCAAAGTGCTCAAATAATTTAACTTGCCAAAATAATTCAACATCAATGTTTTCCACAATAAAGAGCTCATGGCTCATGCCAAAATAAATCATCAATAAAATTTTTCCACAATAAAGAGCTCACGGCTCCATCGCAATGAGTACGAAAATCTTACAAAAATATTCAGGAATAAATAATTCAGCAAAATAATATTTTAAAATCTTTAATACGTTGCTTCAATACCAATTTTAAAAATGTCAAATACTTCATATTAATAATATTTATTTTAAAAAAAATCAACCTTCAAATAATGCACATAATAAAATAAACCAAGTTCCAACTAAACAGGTAAAACAATTAGCAGAAAAAAGGTCAAGCAAATTTAAAGTATATAAATCAAATTAATGATGGAGAATATAACAAGATTTAATAATTTAATTAATATGCAACAGTGATCTACACAATTTTAAAAATATAATCCTTCACATTTAGCCTGTGTACACACTCGTCACCTCGTGTATACGACTTTCATCATATTACAACTAATATCAATCATAAGAAAAATTTCCCCCACACAAGGTTAGACAAGTCACTTACCTCGACTTGCTCCAATTTAACCAAGTAGTACGTCTTTTCTTCGATTTTCTGATTCCGGTCGACTCGTATCTAGTCATATTTAATTCGATACAGTCAATAAAAATTATAGAATCAATTCTATAAGAAAATACTATATTTTCAATAAAATCCGAAATTAACTCAAAAATGGCTCGTGGGGCCCACGTCTCGAAATTCGGCGAAAGTTACGAAATATGAACGCCCATTCAATCACGAGTCCAACCATACCATTTTTACTAAAATCTGACATCAACTTGACCTCCAAATCTCAAATTCTCATTTTGAAATCCCTAGGCCCAAATCCTCAGATTTCACCTCAGAAATATGAAATCTAGTTGGATTATTCGATGATAATTCAATATTGTAGAGTAGAAAGGCTCACAAGGGACTTACCTCAAAATTTCTCGTGATTTCTCGCTCAAAACTTGCCTCACCCGCTCTTGAAAATGTCAAAAATGACAAAAATCTCGGATTCCTCTGTTTTTAACATTCTGTCCAAGAGTCTCGCACCTGCGGAATTTGAACCGCTTCTGCGGATTTTTCCCTCGCTTCTGTGATCACTCACGCGCAGGTGCGTGTCCGCACCTGCGAGTTGCCTTCCGCATCTGCGCTCCACAGTCACCAGCCCAGCCTCTGCTTCTGCGCATCTCAGCTTGCACCTGCGAGCTCGCTTGTGCGAGTTTCCTGTCTGCTTCTGCGAACCATGCACATCTTCGAGGTCCATTACGCTTCTGCGTGGTCGCACCTGCGAACCAAGTTCCGCAAGTGCGATTACAGCAGAAGGCAAAAATTTTAGATTTTTCTTCTAAGTCCGAATTTGATCCGTTAACTATCCGAAACTCACCCGAGACTCTCAGGACCTTAACCAAATATACCAACATGTCCTAAAATATTATACGAACTTGCTCGCACGATCAAATTTCCCAAATGACACCTAAAACTACGAATCAGACACCAAATCAAAGAAAAATTTGAAGAAAACTTTAAAACTTATATTTTTACAACCGGACGTCCAAATCACGTCAAATCATCTCCGTTTCTTACCAAATTCGACAGACAAGTCATAAATATTATAGTGGATCTACACCGAGTTTTGGACCAAAATACGGACCCGGTGTCAATAAATCCAACATCATTAATTTCTTAAAAATCTTAACATCATTAATTTCTTAAATATCATAAGCTTTCAAACTTTTATTTTTTCATCAAAATTCCATATCTCGGGTTAGGAATCTCGGAATTTAATTTCGGGCATACGACCAAGTCCCAAATCACGATACGGACCTACCGTAACTGTCAAAACATTGATCCGAGTCTGTTTGCTCAAAATATTGACCAAAGTCTACTCAGTTAAGTTTTAAAGCTCTAATTCACATTTTATTCTATTTTTCACATAAATACTTTTCGAAAAATATTATGGATTGTGCACGTAAGTTAAGGAATGATAAATAGTACTTTACGAGGTCTTAGAATATAGAATTAATTATTAAATTTAGAGATGATATTTTGGGTCATCACACCAAAGCTCCACCAAGATGAACACCTTCCTTCAACACAAGTAAAAACTCACTTCTTCTTCTTTCATAACTTTAACCTCACTTTATTAAAATACTCTGCAATTATTTTTCATATCACATTATGGAAGAAAGACTCCTATTTATAGGTATAGGAATTCTTCCTTCAATTAAACTGGAAGAAAGTGGGGTAATAAGTAATGAAATCATAGCAAACATGGGATAATGGTTAAATTATTATGTAATTAGTGGTAGAACATGGGAGAATAGTTACAAAAGAGTTATGACCATTTTCTACATCATGGAGTAGTGGGAGTTATGGCCATATTCTACATCATGGAGTAGTGGGAGTTATGTTATATTTTATTTTAATAATAAAATGTTATTATACTAACATTATGTGTTAATTTATATGAATCAACCAAAAAACAAGAAAAAAGAACATAAGAATGAATATCTCTCTCAAATTTAAAAGTAAACTACACAAGAGCATTATCAAATAAAGCAACATTTGATATGAGACTAGTGTCACGGGTCGATTTTCCAAAGGCAGTGTGGGACAACCCTATGAGCAAAATCGCTCTCTAAGGCTTTAGTCCTAAAACAATGAACAACACAATCGTGCTGAAGCAATGGAAAACACACGAAACAAGCAAGAAAGCACTGAAACAAAGAGACCAAGATATGGGAGGCAAATGCCCTTTTCTGTTGTATTTATCAATTATATATTTCTTACAAAGAATGAGCCTAATGACTATTTATAGAAATCAAAATGGCTATACAAGGGGAGTGGTTGGCAGGGCTGGCAAGGCTGGCAAGAAGCCTGGTGCATTCCAGCCTGGCAAAGCTGGTAAGCTGCCTGGTGCATTCCAGCATGGCAAAGCTGGAAAGGCAGCCTAGAGGGATCCTGCTATCAAGCATGGCCCATAATGTCAAAGATGTTCTTCCACTTTCGGCTGCTTGTCCCTTAGTCTGCTGAATTTCGGCCAAAGGTGCCTTTTGATGGCATCTCATGATTTTCGTGAGGCCCCAAGTATTTTCCCACTGATGGATGTCCGAGATTTGAGCTCGAGTAAGCCTCGTCGCCACTGGAATTGCGGAAATTAATAGGTGTGACGGCGGGGTGGTGCACTCTCCCCCACTTGAAATGGCAACAACCCTGGCACCGCACAACTGAAGATAATTGTGAACTTGTTCTCTGAACTTCCATAAATCTTCGTATTTCTCCCATGATGCCTCCTCTGGCGAAGTTCCTTTCCAGTGGACAAGGAACTGTGCGCTCGAATTGCCCCAACTTTTGCCATGGACCAATTGATAGTCTATGATGGCTTATACTTGCTTGTCTGTTGCTGGTGGGGTAATAAAAATTTGGTTACGGCTGGACTACGCACGTTCCTTGTCTTCCACGTCTTCAAAATGTGGTTTCAGTTAGCTAGCGTGGAAGACGGAATAGATGTTTAGATGACACGGCATGTCCAGTCGGTAAGAGATTATACCCACCTTGGCAAAAATCTCGAATGGGCCCTCATATCGGCGAATCAGGCTTTGATGGATGCCTCGCAGTGATTTAAACTGCCCTGGATTCAACTTCACAATTACCTTATTTCTAATCCTATAGGTGACTGGACGACGTTTCCGATCTGTAAATTTTTTCATTTTACGGGCCGCTTTTTTAAGATACGACCTTGCTAGGTCAGCTTGTTCCTCCCAAGTTTTGGCCATGTGATAAGCACCTGGATTTTTCAATCCGACGTTGACAGGCAAAGATTGTAGGGTGTTGGGTTGTTGCCCAGTTGCGAGCTCAAAGGGACTCCTTTCCGTTGCTTTGATCTGTTGTTGATTGTAAGAGAATTGGGCTATATCAAATAGTTTAGCCAATCTCTTTGGTTGGCACTGACATAATGCCGTAGATAGCACTCGAGGAGGGCATTAATCCTTTTCGTCTGTCCATAAGTTTGAGGATGGAAACTTGTTGAGAAGTGCAGTTCGGTTCCCAACAAGCCGAATAGTTCCTTCTAGAATGTGCCAGTAAATTGAGGGTCTCAATCACTAATGATGTGCTTTGGCACACCCCCAATGTTTTATGACGTCCCTTAAGAATATACGCGTTGCATCTTTAGCTTTGCAACCGGTTGTGGTGGCCGAAAAGGTTGCATACTTAGAGAATATGTCGACAACCACCATGATGGTGCCGAACCCTTCTAAATTTGGCAAACATGTAATGCAGTCCATGGTGATGCTATCCCATGACTTATCCGCAACAGGCACCGGCTCAAGCAAAACCCTATCGCGCCCCTTTTTTTCCTCACGAAATCGGGCTTCGACACGTGACAACTCTTTTAAGGAGGTATTAAAAGAGGAGAGTTGCCACATAATGATTTTTAAGGTGCGTTAGGTTACCTATTTTATAAATGACTCTGTTTTAACTAGTCAACGCCATCAAAGATCGGGTAAGGGCTCAAGTTACCTCAAAGAGAAGGTGTTAGGCACTCCTCGAGGTCCATAACTATGGGTCCCGATCAAACTTAAATTATATGGATTAGTCTATATGATCAAATAAGCAAAGAGAGCACAAAATATAAGAATTTTATTACAAAGAGATCTTGAATAGGAAGGTGCTATTATTTTTCCGTTCTAATAGGAAGGGGGTCTTAAGTTTTTTAGCCTAAAGGATCACCCCCTACAACATAAATAGTATTTCGTAACCCCCTTGAGATAGGGTGTTACTCATATTATCCAACGGGCACAGACTATCATCTCCTCCTACCTGATTACTATGTTAAAGTTGTTTACCTAAAAGCGTTCTAATTCAATTCTAAGTCGTACCCTACGCGTACACTACCCATCCCATACCTATAGTTTAGGAGGTATTGGACCTCTATTTGGGTGGTTCTAGACTTTACTTAGGCTGCTCAAAATGATAAAACTAGGCGACATACAAAACAAATTGGACTTCATGTAGGGATAGTTAAGGGCTCAAGTTAGCCTCCACACTTAAACAACAAATGCACGCGAAACAGGTTCTCACATTAGGCGTTAGACAGCTTCAAAACTGAGGCAAATTAAAGCCATTAAGCCCTATAGACATGGTTTCTATGTGACCTTGGATTCAAATGTGCAGTCAGTCTCAGATGCAAGGTGCCACTTTAAACTTATGGATATGATTTCCAAACAACTATACATTTTAGGGGTATCTAGTATTGCAATTACAGGTTATAAGTGATTAAACCTATAGACATGATCTTTAGGTGATTTACGCAGTGGTTGGCAGTGATAACCATTAGAAATACTCAAAATTACTTAGTTTGATCCTATGAGCATGCTTTCTAATAGTGGCACGGCTAAGCAATGAAACAATGTTTGGAAAGTTCAGCATTAACATTTTAAAGCGAGTAGTAATACCCTATAGGCAGGATTTCCAACGATTAACGATTGCAGCTGATATTTTTTATACTTAGCCCCTATAAGCATGTTTTCTAGGTGAGCAGTATGATAACAATAGCAAATCAACCAATTAAGGTCATATAGGCAGGTATCTAATGAATATGATGCAGTTATGCAAATTGAAAGAATGATCATCGACATTTTTAGTTCCTATAGGCATGTTGTCTAGCAGTAGACATAGGAATAAATAAAATACTTATACTTTGATAGTAGGCAAGTTGTGTGAGTCTGTGATTTTCCTAATAGCATGATTTCTACCAGTGCACATGAAAATTGAATGGCATATATATAACAGGTTGGACAATAAGTAGACCATACGAAACTTATGGGCATGTTTTCTACCCTTTCATGCAAAACATTAGAGTATACCCATTTTTCTGATTTCACTAACACCCCCAATTATTTATTACAAAATTATTACATACTCAATAATGAATGTAATTACAATATATTATACAATAAATAGTAGTAGGCCTATAGCATGCCCAAAAGGAGATACCTAGTATTGTCTAGGCCTTCAACAAACGTTTTCTTCACAAATAGCATGCCCAGATCCCAACAAATAGCAACAAATTGATCATATGACCTAAACATTGAATCACACATAAACCACTTAAATAACCCAATTTGCATATTCAGCAGATAGAATGAGGAAAGAACTTAGTGTCAGAGACAGCTAAGGTCTCAGTAGTAAAGAGGGTGGCCAAAGAACCCCAAATCCTAGTGTGTCAGAGTTCACAAGAATCTCAAATAGACCCTGAGTAGTGCTCACACTAGGGAGGTCAATAGAGAAAGTCTTAGTAGCCTTGGCTTTCAGCTGGCCAAAAAGTGATAGATTCAGAATAGTGTAGGCAACAAATGAGAGTGAGAGAACAATGGTTAAGGGACAAAATTTAAAGAGATGCACGTATATTTAGAAAGCAGACATAGCAAAGTTGTCTAAAACACATAACATGCTAGTTGAGAAGGTCAACAAGACTTAAAGGCAAATGGCTATTACAGGTTCAACACTTAGCAAGAGATAACACATTGGTAGAAAGCACATTGAGAGTTAGAGGAGAAGCAAATTTCCTGAGATCACAAGGTTAACATACAAAGGTGCATAATACCAAACAGTTCTAGGTAGGGCACTAACTTAAAGGGTTAAAATCTAAAGGTCCAAATCATGCTGAATATCCTCCACAACACCAGAAAGCAGACATGCCAATTTATCACTAAGACAAGCAATCTCAAATATTGTAAGGAAACACAGATTAAGATAGCCATTCTAAAGTTTCAAATCACTAAAGGGGTATGGAATTAAGTAAGCCAAATACATGCTTAGTGACACAATAGCAGGGTAGCAAGTCACAGATTATAACACATTACAGATGTGAGGCAGTCATTACAGGAATTCAAAGTAGAGTAGGAAAGCAAACTCATGTCAAATAGTAATGTAGACATTCAAGTACCAATACATTAGGATAAATGAACTTAAGAGAGTTTAAATTATTCAGGTGAAGCATATTCAAATAACATGTCTAAAAAAACTGGAGATTTTAAGTAAAAGGCCAAATGCTAAAGAGGTTCAAATCAAAATATGAGTGCAATGCTAGTAAATTTACACATAGAGATGGTCTAAGAGAACATTTAGGTCATGAAATTCAGAGGGGTAAATATGCAGGACATGAACATAGAAGAATGAAACAGTAAAGCCAAGAGACTTACCAGCTATCAGTTGAATAAACAAACAACAAGAAAGAAAAAATTCCACAGTGCTCTGAATGTTAACAGAGAGCAAGAACCCAGATTATTGATGCGTCAGAGTTCCCAAGGGCTTCAAATGAACCTCGGGCAGTGCTCGCACTAAGAAAAGTTGAAAATCGAATCCCAATGGCCTTGGCTTTCAGCCGGCCAAGAATCCGAGTGTAGAAAAAGAGAATAAGAGAATAATAGAGTAATCCCTTCGATATTTAGTGAATCCGGGTGATTCAAAGTCTGTCTCAAAGGGTAAAGGGGAGAGGTTTATATAGTAGTATGAATCAAGCAAACAAACAAGGAAAATAATCAATCAAACATAAAGATGGAAAGAAAGTACCATATGCTATCAGTAATGGAACGGGTAAAAGGAAAAGTATAAAATTCCGAACCCTAATTTGACTTAAGTCAAGGAATCGACCAAAGATTTTTGGTGAATCGACTTCATATCGTCTTGCCATGAATGTATATAGATGAAATAATGATCAGAATCAAAGGTTCAAACTACTTTGGTTCCATCTCAGGAGGTCTTGCTTGCCAAACTTAGGCAAGCACCTAAGTAACACCACAAACGGACGACCAGTGCCAAAGGGCTTCAAACATGGTAAGAAAATAATGGTCGAACCCCATTATCAGTGGGATTAGGAGAGGGAATTAAGGGGAGGCGGCTAGGGTTCTTCAGAAGAGAGAAGGGGAGGCTAAGAGCGATTAGGGGCGGCGGGTTAGAGGGGAATGGGTTAGGGTTTGAGGTCTAGGGTAATTAAAAAGGGTAGCCTTTTGGAACGGGTATCAACCAGGTTAATTACAGGGGTCGTTTGGATTGGGGTTTGGGAGGTTGGTCCAGAGATTTGGGGCTTGTTTGGTCCGAAAATTGGCTCAAACTATGGGCCAGCCTTTAAATAAGAAATTAAGAAAAACTATTTTAATAAAATAGTTAAATAAATTGTAAAAATACTGTTTATGCAAATTAATACCTTATAACAATAGTATAATATTATAAAAATATAAGATATTATTTTGACCCTGAATAAAATGACAAATGTAATACAATTGTAAAATATAGGCTATTATTGCGAGATTGTGCAAATAGCCTGAAAATACTAATGTAATTATAAAAAATAGAGTAAAATACCTTAAGCAAATATTATAGATGCAAAATAAGGATTTACGTAATTGAGCCATCACAAAATAATTTGAAGGAATAATTAATAATTATTCAAGCAATTTAAATACAAAAAATCAATTTAAAAGCTCTAAAAATTATGAAAAATTATAAAAGATGCTTGTATAGTTCTTGTAAATTAAATAATGATGCAATTTAATGTTTTGAAAGCATATACGCTTATTTGCAAAAAATATGAGGGCAAAATTGGGTATCAACAACTGCCCCTCTTTACCCGGGAATGATGAAAGAGTTGTCGGATAAAGAAAATGATGACCAATTTTGGCCGAATTGAATGAAGGATGATGTGATTTGAAAAATGGGGCCGAACCCTAGTTCCTGAGTTGCTTACATATCCCTGGTGTTACGGGAATCAGGTCGTGTGTAGTTGTGGATCCAACGGTGAACGAAACCGATGGAGTTGTTATAGGAATGGTCATATGCTTCGAAAAGGGTTCCTTTGGGTAGGATAGTATCGGATAAATTTATGCGAAGTCATGAATGTGAATTTGAAATGTTATGGATGTATCATTGAGCAAATATCTGAACGGTCATAGAGTAAAAGGCGGGTAATTGATGGTGGTCGGTTATGTTTGAAATAATTGCAGGATATGAGAATTGAACGGAAACCGGAGCAAAGATTGCTCCCGTTAGGAGAACAGTTATTTTCTGGATTACCTGCAAAACTTAAAACACACTGCCTGCAAGTATATATGGATTATTGCGAGAATTTAAACATGATGCAGATTCCCTTCGGACCATAAGGGTTGTCTTCGGACGGTGAGGATGGTGTCCTTAGACCATGACGTCCTGGGCCATGAATCATGTGATAAGGGATTTACAGGCCATGAAATGATGTCCTCGGGCCATGAGGATGGTGCCTCTAGACTATGACACCTTTGAATAATGATGTGCACTTTTGAGAGATCCTCAGGCCATGGAATGGTGTCTCCCGGCTATGAGGATGGTACCTTCGGACTATGACGCCTTTGGAAAAACTAGTGATGTTTTAGCCCATGAAATGTAAAGATATGATGCTTGGTCATATGCGAAATGAGACAAGACAACGCTTCGTCCTGTGTAAGATGAGGGCAGTGCTTAGCCCTAGGTGAGTAGAGGATAGTAATAGGTCTTAAATAGCGTAATGGAGATAGCATTTAATTATGAGGAAAACAATGCTTAGCCTTGTGGAATTAGAGAGGCAATGCTTAGCCTCATGCAGGAAGAGGAGACAATGCTTAGTATCATGCAAGTAAGGGAAGCGGTGTTTAGCTTCATGCAGGAAAGGCAGTGCTTAACCTTATGCAATTAAGGAGGCAGGGCTTAGCCTCATGCAAATAGGAGACGATGCAAAGAAAGGCAGTGCTTAGCCTTATGCAGTTAAGGAGGCAATGCTTAGCCTCATGCAAATAGGAGATAATGCTTAGTCTTATGCGGAAAAGGCAATGCTTAGCCTTATGCAATTAAGGAGGCAATACTTAGACTCATGAAAATAGGAGACGATGCTTAGTCTCATGCAAAGAAAGGCAGTGCTTAGCCTTATGCAATAATGGAGGAAATGCTTAGCCTCATGTAAATAGGAAACAATGCTTAGTCTCATGCAAAGAAAGGCAGTTCTTAGCCTTATGCAGTTAAGGAGGCAATGCTTAGCCTCATGCAAATAGGAGACAATGCTTTGTCTCATGCGGAAAGGCAATGCTTAGCCTTATGCAATTAGGGAGGCAATGCTTATCCTCATGCAAATAGGAGACGATGCTTAGTCTCATGCAAAGAAAGGCAGTGCTTAGCCTTATGCAATAAAACGATGGGTGACAGTGAGAAAGTAAAATATTTCTTAGCTGGAAGTATTTGCGTTTGGGAACTTGTCATCATGAAGGTAATGATTCGATGTATCTGCGGGTATTGTTGTCTTATCGTGCCTGCATCTAAAGAAAAATTGTGAGTTTTGTGGGGGAAGGTTGGTTTGCACTTTTGTCTTCTATTTTGACTTTGCTCCTGTCTTGAGGTCCTGTTTGAGTTACCCTGGGTAGCATCTGGCTGTCATAGAAATAAAGTTTTCGAAATATATGCATGCATTTGATAAATATAGTTATTTGAAATGTAGTAGTATGTGATTTCAAATAATTTAGATGAACCGGTGACTGTGAAATTATTTTAGAGACATTGCGACCTCCTTGCTTTAGAATTTTGAGGGTTCCCCTCAAATTTCTGCCCTAGTTTAAATGCAATGCTTTGGTTGTTCCGTGTATGACGATGTCGGCTGAACTTGCTTTAGAATTTTGATGGTCCTCCTCAAAATTCTGGCCCAGTTTTCTGATCATGGTAAAATGAAGATTCTATTAAGATGTGACCGAACCCACAAGGCTGCCTACGTATCCCCTCTTAAATGGGAATAGTTCAGTTACATCAGATGAAGAAATGTAACAATCCTAAACGTAGTATCTCTTGACTGCGTCTGAGTTGATAGGTTTTGGCCAAATTTCTCTATCCATTTTTGCAAGTATGAGTGCTCCTTCTGTTAGTACTCGATGAACCTTTCAGCATCCTCTTCATCCATCTAGATCTGATGATATCCCGCGAAGCAATTCACAAAGGATTGAAGTTCATGCTTGGCACAGTTGTCAATCAATATGTGTATATTGGGCAAAGGGAAATCATCTTTAGGACCTGCTTTGTTAAAATGCCGATATTCGACACACACTCTGACCTTACCATCTTTCTTTGGAACCGGCACAATGTTAGCCAACCAGGTCGGATATTCAACCACTCTGAGAACCTTGGCTTTGATTTACTTGGTGACTTCCTCTTTTATTTTCAAACTCATATCTTGCTTGCATTTTCTGAGTTTTTGTTTCACTAGTGGACACATGGGATCGGTGGGTAACTTGTGAGCCACTATGGATGTGCTCAGACCGGTCATATCATCGTAAGACCATGAAAAGATATCTTCATACTCATTCAGGAACTGGATGAACTCTTTGATAATCGGCTTAATGTATGCATATTTTGATATATATCGCCTCACATTTTACTCATGTCTCGACGATTTGAGATGTTTAATATAACTATTTGTGCTAAATTTTGGTATTTCTATGTGTAAGAATCATTCGGATGCAATTTGGGACGAAATGGCGCGAATTGGAGCAAAATTGGGACAAAATCGCAAAAAGAGAAATTTTAGGGCCACAACCAGCGTGGGGCGCTGGCTGTGGCGCACTTTACAGAGGCCAAAAAGTTTGAGCGCCAGGGCCAGCGCCCCACGCTGCCCTGGACGCTCAAGTCGGGAAGTATCCTTTTTCGACTAGGACTCGGTTATTTCGACCCCTAGACACCCCCAACTCATATAAAAGACAACCTAAACCTATTTTTGGAGGAAGGACGTGATTTAGAGAGAAGAGGGAAGCGCAAAACACTCGAAAGCAAGGATTTGATCAATTCTTCCATCATTTTCCTAGTATTCATTGATTTATTATTTGAAAACATTATTTTTGATGATTGTATGAACATGAGTGGCTAAGAAACCTAATGTTCTAGGGTCATGGGTATACATGAATGTTGATGTTTGGAGTTTAATTTGACGAAGTTGATTGTATCATATTGGGTTGTTTATTTAATTCTGTTTTTAATTATTTTGCTGAGTAGCTAATAGTGAAATACTATCTATAAATCTAGAGTTGAACTCGAAAGTGGAAACTCTAGATTGCATATAGAATTAAATATAGTAAGTTCTTAAACCCGGGCATCGGGGAAAGGATTCGCAATTGGGATAGACATATACCTAATTGCCTTGCTCGGTTGCAATACAGGATTTGTAAATATGTTCTTGTTAATCTTAATTCCATAGACATATAGGTATTAAGTTAGCTTGAATAGGCGAGTAAGGGCTCGACAGATTCTTATGAGTAATATCAACCCTGTCAACCAACAATCCAGATAAATCAATTAGTTATTTTAAGCTAAGAATGCAACATGATTGCTAGATAACCCGTGACCCTGGAATATTATCTCCCATTGATTGTTATTTAAAATTATTTAAGTATTGCGTTGATTTCTAGTATTTCATTACTTGATAATCTTTAGGTAGTAAATTAGACAATTATCTATTTTATAAGAAATCGCTTGAATCAATAAGCTATTTGAGTTGAATTAGTCAAAAGTTAATCATAAGTCTTCGTGGGAACGATACTTTATTCACTACTTTATTACTTGACGATCACGTATACTTGCGTGAGTGTGTTTGGTCGCAGCAAGTTTTTGGCGTCGTTGCTAGGGACTTAGAAATTAGCTACTTGACTGAGTTAAGCTTTTATTACTTATTAGTTCAAGTTTTAATTTTCAGTTTGCCTTGTTTGTGTTAACGCAGGATTTTCTCTTGAATGCGGAAGAGTAGAAGTGCAAACAACCTCCTTCCTTTTGATCCAGAGATTGAACAAACACTTCATAGAGTGAGGATGGAAGTCGAAGCTAGAACAAGAATAGAAAGAGAGTTGGACATCGTAGTTCAACCACAACCAATAGAGATGGAAGGTAATGAGGAGCGTCCGGTGATAGAAGCCGCAAGGCCCAATCTTGCTAATATGACTCAGGCTATCGTAAAACCTGATATCACGGGGCATTTTAAACTCAAACAGTACATGGTACAGCTGATTCAGTCCACAGGGCAATATGTGGGTCTATCTCATAAAGACCCGCAGAGGCACATTCAGAACTTCTTCGAAATTATGGACACTTACAATTATCCGAACGTTTCCAAGGACTATGTCAGGCTGATACTATTTCCCTTTTCATTGTTGGGGGAAGCTAAGGAATGGTTGCAAAAGGAGCCTGCGAACTCAATCCACACTTGGGATGATTTAGCAAGGAAATTCCTAATCA